>JASANE010025200.1:0-31544 GCA_030248225.1 Trileptium ribeirensis | reverse complement strand
GTTCACTGTAAAACGTTGTTATTAGTTTCAAAACAATTTTCCACATCGAAAACAGCGTAGGCGGATGCGGCAAAAACGTTTTACTTTCAAACGCTGAACGAAACGCGAAACAACATTTTTTGTTTGTATAATTTTCTAATTAAATTTTTTTACGATTATCGACGGTAGTTTGCTTCTAAAATTGTCGCATAATCTTAGTGTAAATAGTAAATGACAAAACGTCCTCATAATAGAAGTGAGCTCGAAGTCAATTTCAAACTGATATTTCCGACAAACGGTTTTATGTAGCCCGCATTTCATGCCGGTACGGAGAGATAGTGGCAGCTAAATATTACTACAAAGACAGTTCTTAACAGTTCTATAAAGCAAAAGAAATTTGTTAAATGTCTATTGTCTATTAGGATTCTAAATATGTTTGGTTTTATGGCAAGGAGAAACTTGTCAAGTTTCGAGACAAAATGACCCTGATGGTCGTAAATATAGTGCAGGTCTAGCCGTTTTCGTTATTGTAAGCCTAAGCCTTAGCCTAAGATAAGGTCCTTATATGATACATACACTAAATCTAAGCCTAAGTAGTCGGGCTAAGCAGTTCTTTTGCTAACCTTATAACGAAACCACCCTCACTGTTACTTTCCTAATAGCTGTAATTTTGCAAATTTTGTAAAAATCCAATAAATAAAATATTCATTTTATGTTTTACCGAAAAAATCAACATTGCTGTGCCACAAATAAGCGGATCTATATGCAAAATTCGCGTACTTAAGTCCTTTGACGCCTGAGCTAGTTTCTGTATCGTACGTTTGACAAACTCATGCTCGCGATGGAACACAGGTTGCATTGGTGGGAACGGCATATGCAAGCACCTGAACTTTCTAAAAGCTACTGATCGGTACTTCATTAACATCACAAAGTAAGCTAATAACAACGCGCGTACGTGACGCGAACCACGTATTTAGTGAGAACCCGTGGCAGTATGCGCTAATGCCAATTGGCAGAGATGAGCACGAAATAGTTAACATATTTTTTGGAAATTAAAATACTTTTAAAACTCAGTGAGCTCTACTTTAGCTTTAGCGAAAAATTTGATGCTTTTTCCAAAAATCGACCCAGCGACACAATTTCAATTTCTTGAGAAAGTTACCAACTCTGCTGTATGAATAGGTATTCAAAAGGTAATCAACTTGATCAATATAAGCACGCAGCCGTTTTGTACGTAATATTTGGCATGCTGATTGTAATTTACTTAGCCAAATTGACAAGGAATAGTGATGTTGAAGCGTGGTTGTAGTTGTCCAGAAATCGTCGTTCTGAGCTTTATCTACTAACGACATCAGCTCCCTAATAAAAATCAGCAAAACATGCTTCGAAAGACTTAAGTTTGACCCAACGTCAAAGTTACCCTAAGAGACGAAGCATTATATGCTTAGTAGAAGTAATGCTTTTCTTCTTGTCATTCTCACCCGCAGTCTTAGAAATAGTTTGAAGGTTGAATCTAAGGCTTGTTGGTATATTGAACAACACAGACAGAACTTGGTTTACCTCAACGTACTTGACGGTCCTCGAGTTTATGCTCAAAATATATAAACTTCGTTCATTGTGTCAGTTTAAAATACTTTGGCTTTTGATAAAATTTTCACAGTGCGCGGCGTATTCTAATGCCAAAATTTCAGTACATGTGATAAACAATAACTGCCGACTTCTGTTTGATCTGTTCTTTTAAAGCAACTATACAACTTGGGGAATAAAACCTGTAATGAATAATGTTTCATATTTAGCATCAGTTAAGCATAAAATTGCAAATTAATTTGGAACTTAATGAGTTACCCAAACGCCCAACGAATGCACACATGTCTCTATAATGACGATGCTCTAGCAGGCTGTCAGGTTTTTATCATTCAAACGTTATTTATCTGCTTTGCTATAATCTTTTGGGCCAGAGTTGATCCAAATTCTATGCCTATTTATTGCATTATTAATCAATTAATACTACGTACGGTGGCGGAATTCCTGGCTGAAATTAAATGTACAGATTTGTACTGAAGTTGCTAAGGTCGAGTTCGAAAGTGGTTCTTGATTAAACCAAGACTGGTAAAACATCACACTTCCCTGAACTCACATGTTAACCCGTGTTTAATGACGCGGGCGTCTTCGGCCTGACCCTCCGGTTTTTTGGGAGGGGGGGGTAGGTCGGACCCCCAATTTTTGAGGGGTCGGGTTACAAGCAGCTGCTGGTTTAACCGACCCCCCCAAAAAAATTGAGCGGGTGTTCGACCTACCCCCAGGATCTGGGGGGAGTCAGTGCATCTTTACCCCCTCCCCCCAAAAAAAATGGGTGGGGGGGCTCAGGCCGAAAACACCGCGTCATCAAACACGGGTCAACATGTGAGTGCAGGAAGCATCATACTCTTCCCTATTGCACTATTGATTAAACTAATAGTTAATACGTGTTCTTGCTGATGTGTTGTTTATATGCTTTTATGTGAATACGTTATGTAAGGCTTACTTTGACATTAGATTATATCGTATGATTTGGACTCTATTCGTGGTTGTCTGTTAAGGATCGGGACCACTTGGCAATCTGTTGCTGGTGTGCCTACTCGAATCTATGCTGTTTGCCTTAGAGTTGCGCTGGCGTAACCACTGAGCTATGACGCAATAGTCGTGCAGTAATACAACGTGATTAATATATTTAAAAACAGCGTACCAACGAATATGCGATAGCCTAGCAACAATTAAAATGGTTATGGCTAAAGTTTCTGTAATAGATACCGAAAAATTTGCTTATATCACCAGCCGTAAACGAAAACGCAGAATCAAATGAACGCAGAAGTGCCTCAAACAAATACATCTTGTCGTTCCTCGTATTCAAACGGAACATCGCTATATCATTATAATACCTCAGAATTTCGTCTGCTTTTTATACATCCATCCTCATCTACCTTTTAACCATATAGATAAGTTATATTTATATATATAGAATATATATTTAAGATTAACGCGCATAAATGATCTCACATTTCTGAACACGTATATACTCTACACGGCAGAATTGTTGTAGTAAATGGTGCAACGAGACGTTTAAAACGGCGTAGGATTTGCTAAAGTCGGTGTAATTGAGTTAGCTACAAATTGTTCTGAAAATTGATCACAGCACCTTTCAGCAAAACAATACTTGGAGCAATCTTTGAACAACAGTGGATTATTATGATAAAAGGGCACGCAAGGGGTGTGAAACGATGAAGCGTATAGTAGCAGCTGAGCATATAGTTTTAACCGAGGTGGCAGTCCATAGTTTACACTTTAAATTTATTTCAGATTACTGATATAATTTTGTTGAAAAATGTTTAAATTTACGCTTCGACCAGGATTTTCCTCACAAGATGGAGCGTCATCGAGTACCGATGCTGTTCACGGCCATGTGGGAATTCCAACATGAATTGATAAGTAATATTTTTTGAAATGTTCAGCAGCACTCGCAACCTTGCTACATATCCTAAAACCCAAAAAACCACTCCTGCAGCGCGGATATTAGAATTGCAAATGGTTTGAATATTGTGCGAAACAAGACGCATCGTCTTGTTTTCCATGCCGGCTATTCGGAATCCTGTCGTCGACAGAAAAAGGCGTCGCGGTTACTCAACTGGATTCCAACCACTCGTGCCCGCGTAACAGGTCGACCTAGCCCCCTCGGACCTGGCTACCCTTCTTTGGACCCTGTATCTATACATGGACGATTTCAATCTTAGAAAAATGCTGTTGCTGATAAAAACAAGATACAAAGGCTTACTGAGTGCCAAGCTATATGCAGGCTTGCAGGTTCTAGATTCTAAGCCCGACACTTAGTCCAAATTAAGGTCCTCTATGACCCCTATAAGACTGAGACTAAGTCGTTGGCCTGTAGCCCCCTAAGTCCCACACTACGCTGCTCGTTTTTAAGGATATCAAGTGCCGCTCCTCAGCTTGTCTTAGAACAGCTCACACAACATGAAGCATTCGCGTATCACATACAGCCATGACGCACAGCTGATGAAAATCGAATCATTGAATTTGTTTCTGTTTTTTGTTGTTTTTATTGTTTGGGTTTCGTGCAACGTACGAATTGTCAGCATCATTTGACGCTTTCCCGTGCTCAGCGAATGTTTCCTAATCTTCATTCTCCAATCTAACGTGGGCGTATCGCCGAAATCGTCAGTCGATGACAGTCCACAGTCAGGGTAATTAGGTGTTATTCGATCGTAAACGCTTTACAGCTATTTTAGACTGCATTTCAAATACATAGTTGGATGATTTCACTTTGCGTTTACTTGTCGGTTCAGATTTTAGTAAGATGCGCTTTAATAACTTACACCAAATGATTTACTTCCATATCCCGTTCGATCTTATATAATCAGTACATTATGTTTTAACACGCTTTATATTAAAATGTTGCTATTAATATATAAAACCCAAATTTCAGCTACCTTGAAATTCCACCGGAAGCTGAACTTACTTGATCTCGCTGCAAGTTTGGCGACACAGCTAAGGCGATCAAGCGCATTCTACAACTGTTTAAATCTGAATACCTAACACACCTATAGGAACCTATTACTTCCATATTTACAGAAGCGACGTGAAATTTCAAACCCAATTTTGTGAAACCATAAATCTCAATATTGGCTCATATATTACATATATTTGAGTTATTCTAACAGCGAACGCGGTACTTCTGGGTCTTCCTGTGGAGTCGCCTATTAATCATATAACTTGGCGGAACTTATAGCTATCAAATCACCATATTGATATAAAATTGCGGGTGTGGTAATAAAACATACTGCTAAACCCCGAATGGTTGTCAAAACCCCTCTAGGCTCTAAGCATCGCTCTATATTTTGTGCTTTTGAAAAACAGCTGCTGTTCATCATCGTGCATTCGTTAAACTTTTAATTTGCTTGAACAATGTGACGCTAATTGAGAAATCAACGTCGGTGGTGTGTTTTTAAGACGATACAACAACTCGCCAAAACAAGAACCCATTTTCGCCGAGTGATATTTTGTTAATATATAGTTAAACGATTATCAAAACCCGGCGCACTTTACATCAATTATCGTTAGTTTAAACAAGCTGTTCCAAGAAATATTAGCTGTATCGTTTATAGAAAGGTTGCAGCGAACAAACATATACCTATCATATGAGATGGTATCGCTGCTAAGAGCTTTCCTGGCCTATTTTATTACATCGACACACAGTCGATTTCTAGAGAGAATGGGCTGAACTATTGCCTGAAAATGGGTATCATAAAATAGTTTGTATCTTAAATTTTGTTGGTTTCAGCAGCAAATGAAATAATTCGTTTCATTGCCGAATTTATATATTTTTAGAAAAAATTCAAGACCGTGAAAAGCAAACGACTATAATGCAAAGATAGATGACATTTGTGGTTGTACATCAAGCGGCTATACGATGTATTATAAATGTAGAAAGAAGATTTTAAAACAGCCGAAATTTTTGGTAGATCTTGTAAAACGATACGTGATTAGTCGTTTCAAGGCAATTAGTTTTATAAAAGCAGCTTATTATTGCAGAAAGCAAACGTTTGCGGATTCGTTGGATTTGCGGCTTCAGGCGTATACTAGAAGTACTGTTTTAGGCACAATATACTTTTGGTAAAATGCACGTTCTTGGTAGCCTTTAAGTGTTTGTGAACTGTGAAAAGGCTAAGTTTTGGAATTTTTTGGTTTTCAAAATTCAAGTGCATGTATTATATAAAATCTTGATTTTTGAGAAAAAAATGAATTCGTTACAGCGAAATATACCGAACTGCCTGTCCTTGTTAAAGAGCCGCTTGCTCTACAATATATGTACGTTTATGCACTTCAGGAAATTTATCATTCTTTTTCTGTATGCGCGAGTATACATAAGTGACCCCACCAACCATCCTATCTTGGAATGCAGCATTAGAATTGTTACGGAACGGCATTTGGTCATTGGAAATTGGGCGCAACTTCAAATGTGTGTTTGTGGTAATATCCATATTCAAAGTTCGAATATGGATTATCAAGTGTGCGGGCAGAATCATAAGCAATTGAAATGTACCCATTTTCCGTTCATGAAAATGATGGTGAATTTAAGCAAATGTATATGTCTGTTACTTCAAATAAAACAAGAACATTATCCATTCAATAAAGGAGTTATATAGTTATGAATGAACACAAAATCATTACATCATGACAATTATTATTGACTCGTATTCTTTGTGAAAAGAGAATATTACGACAAAATTTATTTTATTATCTGAGAAAACAAGGAGGACAAACTCGGAAACTATTGAAACATTTAATAGATTACAACTTTTTTAATTCTAGCTTGTATTGTAGTATGGGCACACGAGGTTATTATGTTTCGTCGAGCATAATATCCGAAATTAATCTCGTTAAAAATATTACATAAAAGTGTACTATTTTACAACGGTCAGCGATTTTGCATTAGTTTAGCGATTGCCTTACGAGGTGTGTTTCATTCGATCAATCAAACCGGTTCTATTGAGAAACAATTTCAATCAGATTAACTACACCTTTTTTATACCTAGGAGACATAACGTTTATAACACAAAAATACTGATTTATTTATAAGTTGTCATGTGTACATGGCACCTTAAGATAAGTTATATCACATAAATATTGCCCGACACATGGTGTTTACAAAGTCGTAAGTTAGAAAGGGCTAAGATTTAGCTGATTCTGGAAGCTGGAAAGGTGAACAGTAGGCGAAACGACTTACTTATATAATTGTTGAGCAAGACACACAACTTCTGTTTTGTTAATATGAAAAGATATTTTCTAGTAGTGGCTTTCGTTCTATATTAGTTATAACATTTTTGACAGTTATTACTGTTTCTTGTATATGCAGATAAATCATTTTTGGCTAAATTTTTGACAAATTTTGAAAAGGAACCTTATAGATTTGTATTAAACTTTTTACAACCATTGTTAGAAATCAAATCGTCAATTTAAATTCATTTTTATCTAACTAATTTCGTAAAGCTTATTCGCGTTTTGAATCTGCAAGTGTTTTGAATTTTTAGTGAAACAGAGCCCAGGTCTTCAAAACCTTCGAGCATTTATAACACACATAAACAGTGCATCAAATGCTCTATCATCATCAAGGATTGGTTGTAAACATTTCTTACATTAAAGAAATGCCGAAATTTAGAGGCATTATAACTTGATTGATGATTGGCATCTTACAATTTACCTATCAGCTGTGAACCACTCTTGCTGTCGAGTTATAGGTCATAAAACATTACCCCCGTTTATTGACAGGTGCTCTTGCTTCGACTTTGTTTGGCGATAACAAACTATAAGCAATAAATTTTTAACTTTTATCACTTGAACAACAAAAATAAAGCGTTTTATGTGAACCGTCTTAAGAAAAGCTTTAGGAGGCCGTAAAGCGCAGTCCGACTAGATCAGAACACACCTTGGAGCGTGGCAAGGATGGTGCAAATTCTACGAGATAAGATTTTCGGCAGGTGGCATATTATTCATGCATTAAATCAGGTTATATTATCTTTTTGGTTGAACTATGTTATAGATTAAAATTTGTTATATATTTACTTGAATAAAAACTAAGTAATATTGTACTCTCATATATAGTAAATGAATTTTGAGAATCTGCGTCGCAGTTGTCGAGTTTGTAAAGTTTAAACGTTAATTATTTTTATTGATTTCGCATTGTTTTTACTGTAACTGTTTTTGTTATCTGTTAACCAACTGGCATCGTTCCGTAGTTTTATACGTACCTTGACACACCTAGACTCCCGTCAACTTCTCGATGGTGGGGATATGATGGCTTGTGCCTACGTTTCTATATGAATATATCACAGGTGTCCATATGCTGTAGATGTTACAGTAATGGGTCAGAACTTTTAAGCCATATTTGGCCTCATCCCGCTTCGCACAACTCTGACAGGGACGCTATGATTCGCAATTCCCGTACAACAATAATTCATTTCAAAGTATTGTGACCTGAGTTATAAATCCAGCGGAACGACACTTTTTTTCTGAGAATGCCATAGTGAACATTTTGAGCACGAGTTGCTAATTCTAATACATCAATACTTCATGCCCAGTATTTGTTTGAAAGTTTGATTGGTTTCGCCAAAAAATGGGTTCGATTTGACTGGACTATCAATGTCTGCCATACTACATTGAACTATATATCATATATATCGTGCATGAATACATACATATTGGTACATATGCCATCATATATATCTATCGCGCATGAATACGTATTATATATGCCGTAGGTGCTGAAGACCTGTCAGTTTAGGTGGTAGATGGTTTCACATTGGCGGGAGCATAACAAAAATTTTCCCCTGGCACAGTTTTTTCCGCTGGTCCAATGTAGCCGGCGATTGTGGAATTACGGGAGTGCCGGGGTGTGCGGATCCTCACGAAGTGGGGTAAATATATCTTGATGCTGGCTCTGAAAATTATAGGGGTAGCCCTCCAGCCAATACGAGCACATATGTGCACTGTATTATATATGTATAACCATAACGCAGAAAATTTAAAGCGCAAATGTGCCTTATACAGAAATTGTGGAGGCTACCTAAACTGGTCTGGCTGTGACGGTGTAAGAACTTGGGTGGGGTGGTCATGTTTATGACCCACCAAGTGGGTCATAAACCAGGGAGGGGTAATGACGAAAGTGACCGCGACGGAACGCGAGCTGTTATATAGAAAAGTTGAAGAATGTCAGACACTACAGCAGCCTAAGTGGGTATTAATCTTGCGAGGGGTAAAGGGCGAAAACGACCGCGACGTTATGCGTGCGACTAAATAGAAAAGCTGAAGAGTGTCACACACTAGAGTAGCCTTAGTGGGCCATAAACCTGGGAGGTGTAAGGACGAAAACGACTGCGGAGTACAGCACGCTATTATATAAAAAAGTTGAAGGGTATCCCACACTGCAGTACCTTAACTGGGTCATAAAACTGGAAGGAGTGAGGTCGAAAACAACCACGACGTTCAGCGTGCGATTATATAGAAAAGCTAAAGAGTATCACACACTAGAGTAGACTTAGTGGGCCATAAACCTGGGAGGTGTAAGGGCGAAAACGACTGCGGAGTACAGCACGCCAGTATATAGAAAAGCTGAAGAGTATCTCACACTACTGTACTTTAATGGGTCATAAAACTGGAAGGAGTGAGGGCGAAAACGACCGCGACGTTCCGCGTGCGATTATATAGAAAAGCTGAAGAGTGTCACACACTAGAGTAGCCTTAGTGGGCCATAAACCTGGGAGGTGTAAGGGCGAAAACTACTGCGGAGTACAGCACACTATTATATAGAAAACCTGAAAAGTATCACACACTGCAGTACCTTAATTGGGTCATAAAACTGGAAGCAGTGAGGTCTAAGACGACCGCGACATTCCGTATGTGATTATATAGAAAATCTGAAGCGTATCACACACTACAGTAGCTTAACTGGGTCATAAAACTGAAAGGAGTCAGGTCCAAAACGACCGCGACGTTCCGCGTGCGCTTATATTGAAAAGCTGAACAGTGACACATACGACAGCAGCCTATTTTGGTCATAAACATGGGAAAGGCAAAGGGCGAAAACGACCACGGCGTACCGTGACCTATTATATAGGTAAGGTCAAGAGAGTCACACTTTACAGTAGACTCTATAATCATCGGTTGTTACTGCAATAATTCAAAGTTTTGTTACAACATCGACTACATCTTAAGAACGGGTGGGCGGAATTCCTAATTTTTACCATACATTGCGTTTAAACATCTACGTCTTATTTCTCTTGACCAAGGGATAATCAACTCCCAGTCTTAAACCAGAATATAACCGTCTTAGAAACTGATCAAGACAGAAAAGAATCCAATTTTATTTCAAAGTCGGTTAGTTGTTGCTAAAGCTTGTGGATGCTTGGCACTATTTGGCTTAAAATTTAACAGTGAATGTACCTTTACTGTACGTATTAAGTCATCCATATATTTTCAGTATCACTGAAATTGCGAAGGAGATGGTCAAAATTATCATTTGGACCAAAATTTGTGTATATTCCATTATAATAATTTATAGCTTTAGAATAGTTGGTTTTGATTATCCAAATACTTCCGTTATTTCATTTCAATTAAAAACTTCAGTTTAGAGGAATATGGTAGAAGTTTATAATTGAGGTGAATTTCCAAACTGTTATCTGTTCATATTGTCAATCAAAATCCGAACCTCATTTTGCATTAAACTAGGACTTTGGGTCAAGCCGAATAGCACTATTGGACGACACTCATACAGATTAAAGCACTGTTTCAATACCTTCTTGGTACTCGCGCTGAAGAACGTTATTCTAAGAGCTACTTCTCTAACTCCTAACTTTTGTCCCTACAGATATCGCGACGCTCTAAAATATATCAATGGTCCACAAGCACAGTGACACAAAAGCTTTGTAAAATCCGCAATATCCGTGAACACTACAACGGAGCACTCCGTAAGTAACCTGTTTAATGTTTGTAGGAGAAATTCAACTTTATATTATCGCTAAAGTAAATGTGGATTATTTAATAGTCAAAGCGCTAAATTATTCAATGACTTTTCCGATGATAACGAATTTTAAAATGCATCTTTAAACTTTATTTTAGGGGGAAAATTTTTACGAAAAATCGCATATAACATTAGAGACAAAAGTTTTATTGGGTTTGAGCTAGAAAGGCTTACAGTAGTTTTGTCAACGGTTTTCTAGCAGCAGAGTAGGGTAGTATTGGCTTTATTAAAGCCCTACCTGAGAACCGCATTTATAATTTTTACAGCTTTCGATATCCTAAACCTTAAATTCAACCAAGCTCATTTTGACAGCGTATTTTTAGCTAAGCGTGATTATAAGAACGGCCAATATAAAGCTGGTTTTACAAAGCTAACATCAACCCCAGAACTGTGCAGCAAGCGACCTTCAGCACGTAATGTCAATTTATGCCAGGGATTTCGAACATGTTGAATAATATAAAGCCACTGTGCTACCCTCAATTAACAAACTGTTTTTGGTATAGGAAACACTGGAATTTGATGTGGAGCAACAAGATCTGTCGGAATGTGATGACATCGGAGAGCTCAGCAGTCAAACTGCATTAATATTGCCGCCCAAGTAACCCTGACGTACGATACATCAGCAAGCAATCGGACGAGGACCGGGCACTCAATAAACGGTTGGTAGTACTTGTTAGGTTAGACTGCAGCGTCGAAACACGGGTATTACCAATTCTGTCAGATCTACAATGTGCATGATATACTGCTGTGTATCAAATGTAATCGAGAAAATTAAGTTTGTACCAAGCACATCCTGACTTGATAAACCATTACTAAAGCGTTTGCAAACCAACTTGCTTGAAGGCATGGTGTTCGCTTGGAGGTTAGACAAATTCTTTGTTATTTATCAACAGGCGACGAAACTTGCAGCAGGGTAGCTTTTTTACTTCTTGGAATTCACAAACTGCCGTCGAATGTCTTAATGGTACTTAATATAAAGGAATGTGGAAAAGTTTTTACAACATTAAAAAGAATAAGGTGCTAGCACAAACCCTACTTTAGTAGACGTCTAATTAGAAAGTTGTCGTAGATAAAGTATCGCCTATGTATGAAGTAATAACAACGCAAAGTTTTATTTCATACTAATTTTGTTTAGCATTAAGGATCAGCGGACACAGCCAAGACTGCCATGTTTAGAATGAGGCAAACAATATTGCAAGGCGTACAAACAATGCTGGGTAAGAAACGTTGTAAAACGATACAATCGAATTCGTAATCCCTGCAAAAAAACGTAATATTTTTTCGGGCAAGATATAAAACTGTCACCAAACAAAGATCAATAGCTGGAAAAATTGTATTTGTACATTATGTCAGACGTCGCAATAAAACTAGTAAACGTAATGAATTACAAGTGAGCGGAGCAACAGACAAAGTAATTGGTACCGTATTTGTGTGTACAAGTTTTCAACTAACTATTTAATAAATATAATAACTATGACGTTTTAGGCAATTGATATTAATTCCAACATACCAAGAGCTCGCTAGCTAAGAAAATTAACTAATTAGTAACATTAACTAATTAGCTGATTATTTACCTAATTAGCGCCCACTCTAAGCCTTATAATTAGAGCTTTAAAAGACACATATTCATAATCAGCAACATCGAAAACCCCCGAGCGCATAAAATTAGCAATTTTTAAACGATTTTAAAATTTGCATAAAATTACCTAATTAGCTAGTTAATTAATCAACTAATTACCATATACGTTGAGGTTTTAGAGCTTCAGAAATGTCATATGCGCGATCAGTGACATAGAAAACCACCGGGTACAATTTATTTTTAATTTTTGAGCAATTTGAAAATTTTCAAAAAATTAGCTAATTAACTAACTAATTAGCATGTTTTGACTTCCTCGAATTGTAAATAAGCAACAGATTCACAATCACCACGGCGAGATGTTGTATATGCACCAAAATAATAGATTTCCACTAATTATTTACTGAAAAATATGCATGTTTTGTTTGAAATTGCTAACAATAGGTTAACACGCTTAACTAATTAGGTAATTAATAATTTACTAAAGCAAATTTCGACATAAAAGTTTTTTATCGCCCCAGTAGGTATTGAGGATTTCAACGGACGGACGGACGGACAAACGGTGCCGAATTTTTCCTATCTGACGAAAACAAAAACGCTTCGCTTCGCTCCGTTTAATAAATAATTTAGTTCTTCATTCTTATTATACATTTTTCATCTAATTTTACATAGCTGAACCTACAATAGCAAATGTATGGTAATTTTACACTTTTGCATGACTAGCCTTAAGTTGATCTTAGCAGGTATCATTGTCTTGAAATAACGGACATCGAGTAGCAAAACTTTGTTAAGTAAAAATGACGTGATTCATTCGGTTATTTCCTAACCGTAAATTGGCAAACTCAAGTCCAAGTTTCAGAAAGTTTCACCACATGCTCGAACAAAATTTTGTTGATTTTAAGTTGCACAAACTCGAGTCTCTAATGCCTATTAAGTTTGCATATATATTCTTCAGCCTGTGCGAACAAATTTAACGAAATGTAGTCACATCACAAACAAATATAAGATCCTGTTCTTCGCGAACAAAACATGCTTTAATTAAAATTCTTCAAATTTTCGTTCACGAAAATGTCGTAATTCTGCCTAAATATTCGCGAACACATCACGGCTACATTTCGATTGCAACAGGCAATAGCAGTGTGTCCGTAGTCGGTTTTGCGCTGAATTTCAATTGACCAGACGAGAAAGTAATTATAAGCGAAATCATGAAATTGCAATGTTGGTGTGGTGACCTTGACTTACTCGCACTCTAGCAAATTGCTACCAGCTTACTGCAACTAGGTAAAATATTTTAATGGAAATCACATGGCATTATGGGTATAGCCATGTCATCTTCGTAAATCTTTAAACTGTCAATTTTATTGCCATAAATTTGATTAATTTTTAGTCTACTTAAACTTCCAAGCTATTATTACAGTTTGTGTTTAGGTTTGTTTATTACAGGCTTGAGTTTATTTGGTAATTGTTTTTAGGTACTTTGCTCGGGTTTAATTACAAAAGCTATTACTCTTAAGCATTGATAATTAGTTTAAGAAATTAGAGTGTTCGATTGAGCAGCCACTTGGTTTTGACGACAGCTTTCGATTTCATGTTTATGACATAATTATTTATATTTGTTTATTGCTTTTGAGATAACTTACAGTTCTTTGTTTTTTCGATGGCAAACCCGTCCATTTAGTTTTTATTTAAGATGCCAAAAAGCAGTATACATATTAAAAAGATACTTTTGTTTTAACGTTAAAAGCGTTGGCATGAAATCGAGCACATAATACCGGTAATCGTCAAAAATTTATATTTTAAATGTAGTGCAAAGTTCAATCGTCTCTAATCGGCTGTAGCTTATTTCTTTTGCTGCCGGTTGATGTGAATTGCATGACATGATAAGTTTAAAATGAGATTATGATACTTTGTCTATTTGTTCGCATGAAATTCATGCGCTGTGTGTCAAATACAGGGAGGAAAAATTGGAAAACTGCGCAAGTCAGTGTCCGTGTAGTACTTCTAAAGCAAACACTATCGGGCAATGTTCAAAAGCGCTATGTCTCAACAAAGAATTAAGCTTCGTGATGTATAATTACTGCCTGCGTTTCAGCCATGTTGATTTTTACTTTATTGCCTCATTTACTATTATATAAAATTAACAGGATTAACTGATCATATATGCTATTGGTTTTACGATATTTAATGCTGGCCATGCTTGTATTTGTTGCAAAAACGTGATCCGTTTTAGTAGCATTAAAATGACACATCATAATATAAAATTAACAGGATTAACTGATCATATATGCTATTGGTTTTACGATATTTAATGCTGGCCATGCTTGTATTTGTTGCAAAAACGTGATCCGTTTTAGTAGCATTAAAATGACACATCATAATATAAAATTAACAGGATTAACTGATCATATATGCTATTGGTTTTATGATCTTTAATGCTGGCCATGCTTGTATTTGTCTGCAAAACGTGATCCGTTTTAGTAGCATTAAAATGACACATCATAATATAAAATTAACAGGATTAACTGATCATATATGCTATTGGTTTTACGATATTTAATGCTGGCCATGCTTGTATTTGTTGCAAAAACGTGATCCGTTTTAGTAGCATTAAAATGATATATCATAATATAAAATTAACAGGATTAACTGATCATATATGCTATCTGGTTTTACGATATTTAACTGCTGGCCATGCTTGTATTTGTTGCAAAAACGTGATCCGTTTTAGTAGCATTAAAATGACACATCATAATATAAAATTAACAGGATTAACTGATCATATATGCTATTGGTTTTACGATATTTAATGCTGGCCATGCTTGTATTTGTTGCAAAAACGTGATCCGTTTTAGTAGCATTAAAATGACACATCATAATATAAAATTAACAGGATTAACTGATCATATATGCTATTTGTTTTACTATATTTAATGCTGGCCATGCTTGTATTTGTTGCAAAAACGTGATCCGTTTTAGTAGCATTAAAACTGACACATCATAATATTAAATTAACATGATTAACTGATCATATATGCTATTGGTTTTACGATATTTAATGCTGGCCATGCTTGTATTTGTTGCAAAAACGTGATCCGTTTTAGTAGCATTAAAATGACACATCATAATATAAAATTAACAGGATTAACTGATCATATATGCTATTGGTTTTACGATATTTAATGCTGGCCATGCTTGTATTTGTTGCAAAAACGTGATCCGTTTTAGTAGCATTAAAATGACACATCATAATATAAAATTAACAGGATTAACTGATCATATATGCTATTGGTTTTATGATCTTTAATGCTGGCCATGCTTGTATTTGTTGCAAAAACGTGATCCGTTTTAGTAGCATTAAAATGACACATCATAATATAAAATTAACAGGATTAACTGATCATATATGCTATTGGTTTTACGATATTTAATGCTGGCCATGCTTGTATTTGTTGCAAAAACGTGATCCGTTTTAGTAGCAATAAAATGACACATCATAATATAAAATTAACAGAATTAACTGATCAAAAATGCTAATGGTATTACGATATTTCAATGCTGGCCATGCTTGTATTTGTTGCATAAACGTGATCCGTTTTAGTAGCATTAAAATGACACATCATAATATAAAATTAACAGGATTAACTGATCATATATGCTATTGGTTTTACGATATTTAATGCTGGCCATGCTTGTATTTGTTGCAAAAACGTGATCCGTTTTAGTAGCATTAAAATGACACATCATAATATAAAATTAACAGGATTAACTGATCATATATGCTATTGGTTTTACGATATTTAATGCTGGCCATGCTTGTATTTGTTCAAAACGTGATCCGTTTTAGTAGCATTAAAATGACACATCATAATATAAAATTAACAGGATTAACTGATCATATATGCTATTGGTTTTACGATATTTAATGCTGGCCATGCTTGTATTTGTTGCAAAAACGTGATCCGTTTTAGTAGCATTAAAATGACACATCATAATATAAAATTAACAGGATTAACTGATCATATATGCTATTGGTTTTACGATATTTAATGCTGGCCATGCTTGTATTTGTTGCAAAAACGTGATCCGTTTTAGTAGCATTAAAATGACACATCATAAACGTCAAATAATATGGGCTAATGGCTTTTTCATTTTATTATGCAAACTCTATGTTACGGTTGCATGTCCCTGTAGAACAACGCTGATTAGTTTTAATAAATGTTACCAAACCAAATTCCAGTAAAAATCTCAGTTATCACAACATAAAGCATGCGGTTTCATTAAAACATGTTCTTAAGACATGAAAGTGCTTCCATAGCACAGATTGTGTTAAAAGTGAAATAGAATCGTGACGAGCGCATCATGCTTTACTTGGTTCATTACGGCATGAGTTAAATAGTCGGGCTAATTGCATGATTTGTTTATACCAACACATGTTCAGGAAGAAATGGCTGTAAATTCGACCAATACGAAATGTAAGCAAACATAACATAAACCTGAATAGCGGTTAAAATAAAAATTCTCGAAAGCAATAATAGAGACCTACATATCGAAACAGCTGCATTCTTTCCGGGCTTCTTATTGTTCAGTTATAAAATCTGATCCAAGCAGCCTGATTCTATTCATATGCTCACCCAACATAAAGTGAGGTATGTACAAATAGATTATTCTCTCAGTTTTCACTCTTGCATATTAATTTTATGACTTCAATTTCCTACATCTGACGACGGCGGGTTTTTTCGCCGGGTCTCATGTACCACACCACTTTCAATTTTAATGGCTTTTCTTCTATTATCGATCACATTACCACTGAAATAATTGTGTGATATGTCGTACATAAGTATAAACTATTGCCACTATAGATTTTACCTGCATATGTTGTCCGATGCATTCACATTTACCAAACTGATTTAGAGGTGCTTTACTTGGAGCTACACCACATATAATATAATACGCTATCTGTCCTACCAACTTTGATGTGTGCAAAGTGCAGACTGCGCGTAAGCGTGGTTGAATAGTCATTGTTTTTTCGACATTTAGACAAATTCCAGGTTGGTCGGTTAGACAGAGGTGTGGAAATGAATTAAATGTTATTAATAATTAAAGTGGATTCATATGAAAACGTCCGTGTTGCATCGCAGAATAAGATAATGTTTACTCAAATGTAACCTAGTTATTTTCGCATTGCGAGCAAAGTGTAAGCGTTTTGTACAAAATAATGGTATCAACATTCGCAATATATCGATTTATAGGTGGACCACGTTAAAACCAAAAGACGAGGGATAAAATTTGTTCCACAAAAATTAAAGTACTGAGTCTTCATTGCAACTGCAAAATTAGTGAGTGCTTGCAATTTATTAGCACCCCACAAATTTTCAATTTACTGTGTAATTACTTTATATAGTAAAACTGGTGCATAAAAGGACCATCTTGTAATAAGGAACACACCTACAGCTTACACTGCTGTCTTACCACAATACAAAATTCTATCCCGTATGTTTAGCATCGCTGAATTTGTCATTGACTGTTTACTGCTGCTCCACCTTGTGATTGTCCACTTAATTTTGTTATATTCGCAGAGCCAACAAATTGGTTTGCACGTCACGCTTCGCTGCTAAGTTTTTTGTACACTGTTTTTGTTAATGTAACTTCGGAGCGAAACTTATAATTTTTATACAGAACTTTCTGTAATTCAAATATTTTAGTAACTTGGATAAGAAATATTCAATTGAAAAGCATTTCCAATCTACATGTCTCATCAAAGCTGTAAATGCGGCAGGATACCAATATTATGCGTTTAAGAAATATATTTTTCAAATGAGGAACACACTCGTTACTAAACGAACAACAGCGAGTTAAATACTTGGAATATTTTAGGTGATTTAACTTTTATTTATTAATTACCCAGAAAATGATTAAGGGCATAGAATTTATCAGTACCCAAAAATTTTCAAATTTATGAGGAATTATTTTATCTATATAATATAAATATTACATAGTGATTATTGAATTTTCCTTTTGTGCTAAAACATTTTCTGTATCTAATTTTATGCGCTGCAGTAATTAGCTTTATAAAAGTTCATTTTACAATATGTCTATAACTACTATTAATTATTCCGCCCTTGAGATGTGGCTTTACAGAAAAACACTTTCGCAGCTATAATTGTTTATATGTATTCAGAGATAGAATTGAATGCTATTACGCAGCGATTAAGGCTATCAGATAGTTTGTAATGTGAATGGATACGAATATGAACGAATATGACTGCGGTTTAATCTTTGCACACTGCAGATATTCCCTAAAGTTTGGCTCATTGGTAGCACGTTGAATAATGGGCTCATAGGTTAGCGGTTCAAGTGCCAGTCAATACTTTCTAATTTGGGGTTTGTTTTGTGAAGTTCATTTTTAGCTCAGTAGACTCTTTCCAGCTTCATATTTGTTTTGCGAACACCAAATTAAGATGCAGAGTGCTTAGGCATCTACCACAAAGGCAAGTCCTATGTTTAGTTTCTAAAATAGTTTAATCTCAAAACGTTCAGCTATCTTAAATTCACCAACATTTTACACAAGTTTGATCAGTGTACAACATATTTCTTGCCGAACCCAATTATGGTTAACCGGACCTACGTTAACCCAATTATAGTGTCGTGTGAGCTTTATGCCTCAATAATGCGCAATCCTCAGCATTATTGCTGTTTGTAAATAGTTTTTTTCGCTTGCGAAATATTCCATAATTGCTTTCAATATTTTTGATTGAACGGCATATTATCAGGGCTGTACTGTAAGATCTACGCAATGTGCTTGGCAAAATAGCTACGTTCGAGAGCGACCGTCGCTAGGATTTAGGGCATTGTAGCGAAAATCTTACATTGGGATTCGTATAAAATTTCATTACTTGTTGTATAATTTAGCTGTTTGTCAAGTTATGCCGAAACATCTTTACGCCTTTAGTCGCATTCTGAGTTTGTAAACTACTGAGTCTATATATAGTCAAGTTATTGTTTTATTGGAGTTTTTGTTGCGTTTCGTACTTTTATTTGTTGGATTATTTATTCTAAGAACACTTGATCGTTTTGTCTATTTTTATTCAACAGTGTTCTCACAATTTCAAGTGCCGGTTGGTGCTAAAATATGAGTTGCGTGTAACTGGTATATATCCAGTTCACGAGAAGATTAAGTATAAAAGCTTGTCTAACATTTTGACTTTACAGAGTGTGGAATATAATGCGATAAAAATTGTCTTTGAATAAGCCAAATCCGATGCTGTTAACGCTCCCCAATGTAAATATGATATACACTTAGTAAAATGTTACATATTAAATATGATTAACGTAACTTTGGATGCATCGTAATTTTCTTTGCTTTCCAAAATACCTTCGGTTCGAAGCAACAAAGCTGTTCCACCCACTGTAGCAATTGAACTGAAACATTGGAACGAAACCAGTTTGGTTGTCGAACAGTCAATTTCAACTAAGGTTCACAGTAGTGTTTTCAATAGAAATTTGTCGCAGCATTAATGAAATTTTAAATGTGAAAGCTCATGTTTTTGCTGTACATACATGATATCAAAGCTTAATATGCTGGTCGTATTGTATCATCCAGTTGATGAAATTTAAATCCAGAGCTGTCCAGAAAAGTACTTATAAAGGCTAAACAAATTATCAAGATAAAAAATATTAAAAAATAACCATAATCAAAGCTAATTGTCGCTTGTTAACAACGAAAGCAATAAATACCAGGTTGTCCCAACACTAATATATGACCTGACGGATTTCCAGTACTTCTTTTATAACCGATGTTGTTATCGTTTCCATAGCACAAGACACTTGTGTTCTCAACTTACGGATTTCCAGTACTTCTTTTATAACCGATGTTGTTATCGTTTCCATAGCACAAGACACTTGTGTTCTCAACTTACGGATTTCCAGTACTTCTTTTATAACCGATGTTGTTATCGTTTCCATAGCACAAGACACTTGTGTTCTCAACTTACGGATTTCCAGTACTTCTTTTATAACCGATGTTGTTATCGTTTCCATAGCACAAGACACTTGTGTTCTCAACTTACGGATTTCCAGTACTTCTTTTATAACCGATGTTGTTATCGTTTCCATAGCACAAGACACTTGTGTTCTCAACTTACGGATTTCCAGTACTTCTTTTATAACCGATGTTGTTATCGTTTCCATAGCACAAGACACTTGTGTTCTCAACTTACGGATTTCCAGTACTTCTTTTATAACCGATGTTGTTATCGTTTCCATAGCACAAGACACTTGTGTTATCAACTTACGGATTTCCGGTACTTCTTTTATAACCGATGTTGTTATCGTTTCCATAGCACAAGACAATTGTGTTCTCAACTTACGGATTTCCAGTACTTCTTTTATAACCGATGTTGTTATCGTTTCCATAGCACAAGACACTTGTGTTCTCATCTTGCGGATTTCCAGTACTTCTTTTATAACCGATGTTGTTATCGTTTCCATAGCACAAAACACTTGTGTTCTCATCTTGCGGATTTCCAGTACTTCTTTTATAACCGATGTTGTTATCGTTTCCATAGCACAAGACACATGTGTTCTCAACTTACGGATTTCCAGTACTTCTTTTATAACCGATGTTTTTATCGTTTCCATAGCACAAGACACTTGTGTTCTCAACTTACGGATTTCCAGTACTTCTTTTATAACCGATGTTGTTATCGTTTCCATAGCACAAGACACTTGTGTTCTCAACTTACGGATTTCCAGTACTTCTTTTATAACCGATGTTGTTATCGTTTCCATAGCACAAGACACTTGTGTTCTCAACTTACGGATTTCCAGTACTTCTTTTATAACCGATGTTGTTATCGTTTCCATAGCACAAGACACTTGTGTTCTCAACTTACGGATTTCCAGTACTTCTTTTATAACCGATGTTGTTATCGTTTCCATAGCACAAGACACTTGTGTTCTCAACTTACGGATTTCCAGTACTTCTTTTATAACCGATGTTGTTATCGTTTCCATAGCACAAGACACTTGTGTTCTCAACTTACGGATTTCCAGTACTTCTTTTATAACCGATGTTGTTATCGTTTCCATAGCACAAGACACTTGTGTTATCAACTTACGGATTTCCAGTACTTCTTTTATAACCGATGTTGTTATCGTTTCCATAGCACAAGACAATTGTGTTCTCAACTTACGGATTTCCAGTACTTCTTTTATAACCTATGTTGTTATCGTTTCCATAGCACAAGACACTTGTGTCCTCATCTTGCGGATTTCCAGTACTTCTTTTATAACCGATGTTGTTATCGTTTCCATAGCACAAAACACTTGTGTTCTCATCTTGCGGATTTCCAGTACTTCTTTTATAACCGATGTTGTTATCGTTTCCATAGCACAAGACACTTGTGTTCTCAACTTACGGATTTCCAGTACTTCTTTTATAACCGATGTTGTTATCGTTTCCATAGCACAAGACACTTGTGTTCTCAACTTACGGATTTCCAGTACTTCTTTTATAAGCGATGTTGTTATCGTTTCCATAGCACAAGACACTTGTGTTATCAACTTACGGATTTCCAGTGCTTCTTTTATAACCGATGTTGTTATCGTTTCCATAGCACAAGACAATTGTGTTATCAACTTACGGATTTCCAGTACTTCTTTTATAACCGATGTTGTTATCGTTTCCATAGCACAAGACACTTGTGTTCTCAACTTACGGATTTCCAGTACTTCTTTTATAACCGATGTTGTTATCGTTTCCATAGCACAAGACACTTGTGTTCTCAACTTACGGATTTCCAGTACTTCTTTTATAACCGATGTTGTTATGGTTTCCATAGCACAAGACACTTGTGTTGTCAACTTACGGATTTCCAGTACTTCTTTTATAACCGATGTTGTTATCGTTTCCATAGCACAAGACACTTGTGTTATCAACTTACGGATTTCCAGTGCTTCTTTTATAACCGATGTTGTTATCGTTTCCATAGCACAAGACAATTGTGTTATCAACTTACGGATTTCCAGTGCTTCTTTTATAACCGATGTTGTTATCGTTTCCATAGCACAAGACAATTGTGTTATCAACTTACGGATTTCCAGTACTTCTTTTATAACCGATGTTGTTATCGTTTCCATAGCACAAGACACTTGTGTTCTCAACTTACGGATTTCCAGTACTTCTTTTATAACCGATGTTGTTATCGTTTCCATAGCACAAGACACTTGTGTTCTCAACTTACGGATTTCCAGTACTTCTTTTATAACCGATGTTGTTATCGTTTCCATAGCACAAGACACTTGTGTTCTCAACTTACGGATTTCCAGTACTTCTTTTATAACCGATGTTGTTATCGTTTCCATAGCACAAGACACTTGTGTTCTCAACTTACGGATTTGCAGTACTTCTTTTATAACCGATGTTGTTATCGTTTCCATAGCACAAGACACTTGTGTTCTCAACTTACGGATTTCCAGTACTTCTTTTATAAGCGATGTTGTTATCGTTTCCATAGCACAAGACACTTGTGTTATCAACTTACGGATTTCCAGTGCTTCTTTTATAACCGATGTTGTTATCGTTTCCATAGCACAAGACAATTGTGTTATCAACTTACGGATTTCCAGTACTTCTTTTATAACCGATGATGTTATCGTTTCCATAGCACAAGACACTTGTGTTCTCAACTTCCGGATTTCCAGTACTTCTTTTATGACCGATGTTGTTATCGTTTCCATAGCACAAGACACTTGTGTTCTCAACTTACGGATTTCCAGTACTTCTTTTATAACCGATGTTGTTATCGTTTCCATAGCACAAGACACTTGTGTTCTCAACTTACGGATTTCCAGTACTTCTTTTATAACCGATGTTGTTATCGTTTCCATAGCACAAGACAATTGTGTTATCAACTTACGGATTTCCAGTACTTCTTTGTATAACCGATGTTGTTATCGTTTCCATAGCACAAGACACTTGTGTTCTCAACTTACGGATTTCCAGTACTTCTTTTATAACCGATGTTGTTATCGTTTCCATAGCACAAGACACTTGTGTTCTCAACTTACGTTTGACAAACGCATAACGTTTGCATCTCAGTAACGATATGCCAATAATAGGACTACAATAATCATGTATGTATCTCTATATTATCAAAATTTCAAGACCAATTTTACTGCCTGATGAAAATGATGCCAGGCCAAATATAAGTAGATTCTCCAGATGTAGAAGGTAGCTGTATTAGTTTTTGTTATGTCGGTATAACAAGGTTTGTTTGAAAAACATTTCAAATGTACGAAAACATATTTTTAAGATACTTTAATAAACAGGTAGTTCAGAACTTGTTGATTAATTAGTAATGCTAATTTGATATTCTTAAATAATTTTTTAGAATTAATTGTGTTTGTTATTGAAGTCTCTTTTAACATTTGACTGACGTTCATCCAAGTGACGCGATTGCTTCCGATTTATATAGACAGGACTGTGGACGTTACTTGCAGACAATTATGGACAACGTTGTCTATTTGCAAACAGTCAAAATAGATTCAGCACTGTCTCTGTAATTGTAAACAACTAGGGATAGCTTTTATATGCTTGCATACAGTCAAAAATTGGTAACATTGTCTCATTACTTGTATAGTAAACATTTAGGGACAACGTTGTCTACTTTCATACAGTCAATAACGCAGACAATACCTTCTCGGTGCTTAGACATCATTCAATAACGTTACACTGTCCACCTTATATTCCTTATGTTATATTGATTTAATCTGCATTATTGCAGGTATTTTCTCCAAATAATGTCTAATAAACAGCCATTTGCTAATAGAAATGCCTCAATATTTCACCTTGTTAAAATTTTGCCATTTCATATCGGGCTAAATCCACAATGTTTGCTTTGGAACGATCATTACAGTTTGTCAAAGTAAAGTGGCAGCATCTGTATGGCTACGCATGGCCAGCCAGACACTTCGCTTAAATATTTGGGTTACCAAACATCGCTTAATTTATATATTTCGGTACGCGTAGCTGTAAAGTGTGGCTGTTGAAGTCAATAGTTTACAATATTGACTTCTAATGACACAAGCCTGGTTGCCAAAAAGAAAGCCTCAGTTGAAATTAATAACCTATGAGTTTGAATAGATTTCTCCTAAAGAATTTATTTGTCACTGCACTTTTCCCTGGCAGAGAGAATACATTGACTCACAATGAATCGGTGTCGTTCTCACTGTTCACTACAAGACATTTGCAACTATATTCATGGTTGTTGCTGTGATGATATCACAACTGCTATTGACGTAATATGCTAAATTGTAGCAAAACCTCTCGTGTTAATGCTGAAACTATTGCACTAATTTGGTAAACAGTTACACGAACTGGTGCTAGACGTTAAACATTTTTAACAATAGCTGCGACAGCACATATTATCGGTATATCGTTGATAAAAAGACTCTAAGCTGTCAGATTTTGCTCAATTTAATAACCATATATTCCTGAACAAGTCTTGCAAGGACGTCAGCTAATTATACTGCGTGCAGCAAATCTTCAGTAAATAGCTAATTATACTGCGTGCAGCAAATCTTCTGAAAATGTAATAATCATCCTTTTCAATTGCTCTCATGTGCTCTAAAACTAAATTCCTTTCTGAACGCCCTGTAATATTTAATTATACATCCTGTTATCCACAGTAAACATTGTTTAACGTTGCTATTAGCTAAACATCCGTTGATATTACAACCAGATTACGGCAATGCTTATGGCAATGTTTCCATATTAAAAACAATTTTGTAGTTTTTAAAATAAGCCGTATATACTTCAAGAATGAACACGTTAACATGCAAAGTAACTTCACTGCCGACAATAAATTCTATGAGTCGAGTCATTTCAAGGATGTACGTGCCATATTATAAAATTACTGGTCAGGACTATGCGGACAAATATTATTTTTCCGCGCTGTATATGTATTATTGTAAAACTGAACTAATTTCGACAGTTGACAGCAATCGAAATACCACGTGTTTATAAGCAATAAGAGCCATCACCGCTGTCAAATAGTGCGGCATATCAATTTCATTGCAAGTCACAATCATTAAATGTGGACAAACGAATAATCGAATAATGGACTTGCATTTATTGCTTACCATAAATAAATAACACGCAAGATTTAAAATTATTTAGATGTTAATTATTTCTAAATAGCCCTTAAATCCCATATATTGAACCCAAGTTCAGTTGATACGCTTGCTTAAGTGATTACCATTTGTGTAATCGTTGCATAAAATTGGACCAGACGCCTGTTTTTCTCTTTAGATCAATTGAAGAAAGAATGGAGCAGAGTGAAACGAATTTAATTTCCGATCTTCGTCGATTCACAGAACAATGTCTGATTTGGTTTTAGGGTCTCCGACACAAAATGGCACGACGAAAAAATACAGCGATAACAACTGCACCACCAGCAGACAACAACACTAACAATGCCTAATTGCCTTTTCGATCGTGACATGGGCGAGATTGTGCAGCAGCAGTAATTTTAACTTCACTTTTGTTTAGTGTTTGCGTTTTGGTTTTACTTTCAGCACGTCTCCAGCACCCAGCGAAAATTTATAAATCTGACTGACAATGCTCGTCGAATGAACCACAAAAAACAGGACTTAAATTGGCATCAGATAATAATACAATACGAAGCTGCCGCCAACGGCACCATTTTCAATTCGCATATTATATATGACTGACGACGACGCATCACAACCATATTATGTCCGTGTCTGTGCCCGCTGTAATTTGTCGTAGATAAAACATGCCTGTCCGCCTATTTCTTCGGTTGATGTCAACGTTAATTCTACATAATACTGATAGTAGCGTTTGATATTGTCTAAAAATGACAACTAACAGCAGACAGCTGACGTTTCTTTCAGGACATCTTTTTCACAGATCCTTTTTGTGCAGTTTTATACGTAAACTGTTGATCTTCAATTGAAAGCGCAACAGAGAAAGCTCAATAAACTGGGGTTCTATTCTAAAAGATGATTGCATTTTTGCTGCCTAAAAGAGAAAGCTTGTCAGCATTTTATATTGCTAACAATATTAGGTAAAATAAAACCAATTAGTTATTGCTGATTCACAGGATAATGTGCCGATCTGCTCGAAAATTTTTGTTACATACGACATGTTATACGTAGCTGTAATACTGGTACATAGAACTACGAGACTCTACTCCAGTTTGATATATTGGTCCAACCTCCTGATTGATAATGGTGCCCTCCTCCAGATTGATGTTGGTGTCCCCTCCAGTTTGATGTTGGTGTTCCCCACTTTGATACTGCTGCCCCCCCCCCCAGCTTCTTATTAGTGTCCCATCCATTTTGTTATTGCTACCTCCTCTATTTTGATATTGGTGCCCCCTCCAGTTTGATATCAGTACCCCCTCCAGTTTGATATTGGTCCCCCCCAAGTTTGATATTGGTGTCCCCCTCAGCTTGATATTGGTGCCCCTACAGCTTGATATTGGTGCCCCCTTCAGTTTGATATTGGTGCCCCCTGCAGTTTGATTTTGATGCCCCGTTCAGTTTGATATTAGTGTTCCCCTCCAGTTTGATACTGGTGCATTCCCCCAGTTTTATAGTGACGCCCCCTCCAGTTTAATATTGGTACCTTCTTCAATTTGATATCGGTGCTCCCTACGGCTGAATATTGGTGCCCCCAGAAGTTTGATAGTGGTGCCCCCAAAAGTTTGATATTGGTATCCACTCCAGTTTGATATTGGTATCCCCCGGTTTGATATCTGTGCCCACCTCCAGTTTGATATTGGTGCCCGCTCCAGTTTGATATTGGAGTTCCCCTCCAGTTTGATACTGGTGCCCCTCCAGTTTGATAGTGGTGCCCCCTCCAGTTTGATATTGGTGCCCCTCCAGATTGTATTTTGGTGCCCACTCCAGTTTGAGATTGCTGTCCTCCACCAGTTTGATACTGTTTGTGTTGTTTGTTTGTGTTTTTTTGTTTTTGTTTTTGTTGTGCTGTTTATGTGTTCGTTTATATTGTTCTGTTATATTGTGTCTGTTATATTGTGCTGTTTATGTTGTGTTCCTTTATTCTGGCTTTTTTGTGCTATTTTGGTATTGCTTCTTCTATTTTATATTGTGCTAGTTTATATAATTGCTCCGTTTATATTGTTCCAGTTTATATTGGTGTCCCTCGCTTATATGTGCCCGATCAAGTTTATATTGGTGCTCTCAGTTTGCTATTGGTGCCTTCACTTGATATTCGTCTCTTGTTATTTGTTGGTGCTGTCAGATTGATAGTGGTTCGTTTGATATTGGTGCTCTCGGCTTGATATTGGTGCACTCAGCTTGATATTCTCCCTCAGTTTGATGTTGGTGTTCCTTTGATATGCTGCCGCTTCTTATTAGTGCTGCTTTTGGTATTGCTATCTCTCTATTTTGATATTGGTGCTACAGTTTGATATTGGTGCCCCAGTTTGATATTGGTGACCCAATTTGATATTGGTGTCTCCTCCAGCTTGATATTGGTGCCCCTACAGCTTGATAGTTACCCTTCAGTTTGATATTGGTGTCCTGAAGTTTTGATTTTGATGCCCGTTCAGTTTGATATTAGTGTTCCTCAGTTTGATACTGGTGCTTCAGTTTTATAGTGACGCCTCAGTTTAATATTGGTACTTCTTAATTTATATTGGTGCTCCTAGGCTGAATATGGTGCAGAAGTTTGATAGTGGTGCCAAGCTTGATGTGGTCTCCTCGTTTGATATTGGTATCTGCCCGTTTGATGTCTGTACCTCAGTTTGATAGTGGTGCCCCTCAGTTTGATATTGGTGCTCCTCAGATTGTATTTTGGTGCCCTCAGTTGTAGAGATTGCTGTCTCGTTTGATCTGGTGGAGTGTAAGTTTGACGTTGATGCCCGTTCAGTTTGATATTGGTGTTCCCTCAGTTTGATCTGGTGCATTCAGTTTTATCGTGACGCCCCCTCAGTTTTATTGGTACTTCTTCATTTGATATCGGTGCTCTCCAGCTGAATATTGGTGCCCGAGTTTGATAGTTCTCCAAGTGATATTGGTATCCACTCCAGTTTGATATTGGTATCCCCCCCGGTTTGATATCTGTGCCCACCTCCAGTTTGATAGTGGTGCCCCCTCCAGTTTGATATTGGTGCTCCTCCAGATTGTATTTTGGTGCCCACTCCAGTTTGAGATTGCTGTCCTCCACCAGTTTGATACTGGTGCCCGAGTCAAGTTTAATACTGGTGCCCCCTCCAGTTTGCTATTGGTGCCCCCTTCCACTTGATATTCGTCCCCTCTTGTTATTTGTTGGTGCCCTGTCCAGATTGATAGTGGTTCCCCCAGTTTGATATTGGTGCTCCCTCCGGCTTGATATTGGTGTCCACCTCCAGCTTGATATTGGTGCCCCCTCCAGTTTGATGTTGGTGTTCCCCACTTTGATACTGCTGCCCCCCTCCAGTTTCTTATTGGTGCCCCCTCCATTTTGTTATTGCTACCTTCTCTATTTTGATATTGGTGCCCCCTCCAGTTTGATATCAGTACCCCCTCCAGTTTGATATTGGTGTCCTCTCCAACTTGATATTGGTGCCTCCTACGAATACACTATTAAAGATTTATTGCAACATTTGCTGCGGTCTTACTATTAGAATTAGATAACTCAATATTAGTGATGAATATTTTATGTTTAGGTTTGTAGCTGATTGCGTTGATGATCTATGTACCGTTCACAACACGTTTTATATAGTTAAAACGTTGCGTTGAAATCTTTGAACGTACTGTTTCCTACAATTACCAGTATTACAAGTCATTTATAACATAGCCAGCCGTCGCTTTCAGAGATTTCAAATTGCATTCAGGCACCTGCTTGAGAAAAGCTAATATTATTTTTATGAATATAAAATTAAAATGTTGAATGATATGTCGTCTAACATAATGGATCTCGACATGCTCCGAGGGCGTCTTTGTCGTTTATCTGCAGCATGTGCCGACGCAAATATACTCAAAGTCGTAATCGACCTGCTGTCCGACGCCGCACCGACAACTGTCGATAGGGAACTGAGTTCCAGAACTACCCCGGTTAGTCAATCTTCAGTGAATGCCGACAATGACAACTCACACATCGCAAGCGATGCAGCCACATGCGATATTGGCAGATCATCAGATGAAGGATACCAGTTAGGGCAAAGTCGACGACGACCCCGTCAATGTCACGACAAAGAAACGCGAAATGCAAAGGACTTTAACGACGGCGATCTATCGTCTCAATCACGTGGTGTCATCGGACCGGCTCCTACGCGTCAAAACAATCACAAGCGTTCTAATCACACATCACAGCATAAATCTGATGTCAACCAGGGCGTTCAAACTATACGACGAAATTTCTCTGTGTAACGCTGTGCTGCATTGGGAACAAATTCACTCATGTCAAGCTGGGAGACGTATTAGGTCGTGTACCCCAAACACAACTTGCCGACGCCCTTAACTCCACTTCACATTAGCTAATTTGTTTCCCTTATTTATTGTTTGTTGTTTACGAAATACCGGTTAGTCAATCTTCAGTGAATGCCGACAATGACAACTCACACATCGCAAGCGATGCAGCCACATGCGATATTGGCAGATCGTCAGATGAAGGATACCAGTTAGTACAAAGTCGACGGCGACCCCGTCAATGTCACGACAAAGAAACGCGAAATGCAAAGGACTCTAACGACGGTGATCTATCGTCTCAATCACGTGGTGTCATCGGACCGGCTCCTACGCGTCAAAACAATCACAAGCGTTCTAATCACACATCACAGCATAAATCTGATGTCAACCAGGACGTTCAAACTATACGACGAAATTTCTCTGTCGCCTCGGGATCGCCATCATCAGATGTCGTCGCAAAACCTCTTCCCCGTGCTCACATTTTTATCCGACGATTTCGACCCGATTTTGAGGAATCCGACGTCATCAAGCTCATGGAGACAAATGGTGTCACACCCCAGCATGTATTCAAACTGCCGACAAAGAGCAATGATTCAGCTTTCCATGTCGTAATTGCTCTTACACTACTTCCTTCAATCACTGCTCGTTCCTTCTGGCCTGCAGGTGTTGAATACAGGCGATTTATCCTCGACGATGCTGCTCGATCTCGACTGAACCTTGGTACAACCTGGAGTAAGAGCAACAACGAGGCAGCCGACGGTACCACCTCCATCGCCGACAACGACAATATTGCCAACATCAATACCATCGACACAGTTGATGATTGTGCAACAAGCCAGCCAACGTCACTACTCACAGCTATCGGACAATCTAGTTCTACTGTTAGCATTGTAGCACACGATTCCACCGCTTCACACAACGAATTTAATCCACCCTCCAGGTCTCCCATAATACTTCGGATCAACCCATCGCAAACGTACAACAGAATGTGTGTCAAAAACCAGTATTGACTGCCACTAAGCCATAGCCTACAATACAGAGCTTCATCTGCAGCAATTGTGGCTTCTCAACGTTAGATCACTTGCGAACAAATCAGCTGCTATCCGCGACGTTATTAATACGCACAAGTTACATTTCATAGCATTAACGGAAACCTGGATGCGTCAGGGCTGCTCCGTTGCGCTCCAGGAATGTACACCAGTACATTTCTTAAGCACAGGAAAGCCAAGATCCACTGGCCGCGGTGGCGGACTTGCTATAATCTACAGAACTTCTTTGCAATATCAGGATAATCGAAAAGTTTCACAACTCGTTTACGGGACATTTGAGTTTATGTGCGGGACAATCAAGCCAGATGGTCGACTAATAACTCTATTAATAGTTTATCGTCCTCCACAAACGTCATTGCCCGCCTTCTACGATGAATTCAACGATATTCTGACAAATATTACGATGGACCCTGCTGATGTTCTAATCATGGGCGATTTCAACATAACCTCGACTTCAGATACATTTATTGACATTCTTGGATCTTTTGGGCTCAGTCAGCATGTCAGTGGTCCCACCCATGACCAGGGCAATACATTGGATTTGATCATGTCGTATAAAAACAGTAATTTGATTTCAGATGTCGCGATTGAAAGCTGTGCTATTTCCGATCACATGTTAATTGTCACCAACATTAACTGTCATATTAACACAAATAGGCCCACGAAAACAATTCACTATCGAAATTGGGCGTCTATTGAAAGTGCTAATTTTCAGTCAGCAATCTCTCAACTACATTTGCCCGAAAATGGCTCACTCGACGATCGCACAAACTACTTTTATGACTCAATATCGTCCATCGTAAACACGCAACTTCCACTACGATCTCGAACCGTGCAAGATCGTCCTGATGCGCCTTGGTTCGACACTGAATGCCACCGCGCGAAGACAACGTTTCGAAGATACGAGCGCTTATGGCGGCGATCTCGTTGTTTT
>JASANE010025199.1:0-14293 GCA_030248225.1 Trileptium ribeirensis | reverse complement strand
TATTTTGATTGGCTTGAGGATGGAATTGTCCGTAAATTGCATGAAGTTGTACCGCGAAAGTTCCAGCGTCGTTATCGTCAAAGCGTTGGAGGAAAGAATTATCCCAATGAAGCTAAGTTGGCTGAGCAAAAAGCGAAACAACAAATACAAACGGACGCACTAGAGAAGTTAGAGGAGAAACGCACCATTTGACGGCAGACACCTTGCTACCCAGTCGCAAGGGGTTGGTTCCGCAGATGAAGCAGCTTGAGGATTGCTCGCAACAAGTAGCTACTTTACAACGGCAACCACCGCAAATAAGCTGGAAAAAGGGCCTACGAATCCTTGCCTCGCGGTCCAAATCCACTATGGCATTTCGTTGCATTTATGAAGTAAAAAGCTCGTTTTATCGGTCCTGTCATACCAGTGCGTTAGGAGCAGGACCCCAAAATCACAGAAAACTTTAAACATCGAAAATAATATAGTAGGCAGTGCGACTTAAGACTTGGTTTCGTAAAATTGCGTAATTTGATGTTGTCATTTGGAATTACAGCACGCCGTTCATCAAATCGTGCTTAATCGCATGGACTACATATGTATTTTGACGCATTTCTCGCGGGAACTACAATGGACCTCACAATCTTCGTGCAAGTGCAGCATTATTCCGTGGTTCCACCTAATAATGTTCAAGATCAAGAACAAGTTTTAGTTTACATGGTCAGCACATTAATGATGTTGGTTCATACATAAATTACCGCGAACAGCGTCGACGTGTACCTTTGTCGCGAAAAATGACATGACCATGAACATAAGAAATACTACGAGTCTGTTGTCGCGATCGCATTTATTAAGTGTTAACAGATGGTACAAAGAACCAGGTGTACTCTATCTAAAGCAACTCTCGCATTTACTTTTAGTACAGCGAAACAGATATTAAATCTCACACTTCCATGGTACAACGGTTATTATTAAAAAGCCTTAAGCGGATAATAATAATTTTTTATAAAAATGATTTTTTGCTTTCAATTATTGGGAAATGTTGTATGAAATCAATTGTTTTACAGTGAATATGATTTTAGTACAATATATGATGAACCTTTTTGTTTAACTAGTAATCAAAATCAATTGGTTAGCAATTAGTCCCGCATTGATGCTAACTGCACATAGTGTTATGTTCACACAAAAATGGTTGTGTTTCCAAGAATAATTTAAGTTCATCCGTTTCTTCTTCAATGCTGCTTTCAGCGCCTAGTTGTGCATCTTCCACCGGTCTCTTTTGTCCGTCAAGTGTATCCGCTGACAACGGTGGCTCCTATCAACGTTCATTGCTGTTGAACTTATTATAGATTTTGACTCATCAATTACTAAAGAAAAGCGGTGACCATTGACAGAAACAAATGATATTGAAGCATGACGTTGTCCAACTTTAAATAAATTGAGTAAGTTGTGTAAAATTGGCTAAGGTAATCCTTCAGAACAGCCGTGCAGTCGCTTTTTGGTTTCCTTAACACGTTATATCTCTGTGCCTCAATTTTCGTTCACTACTTTCTTGATACCTCGCCGCCAAAACCGCTGACAGTCATTTTTATGGTGCTCTAATTGTGTGTACTAAGTGTCTGCATTCTACATTGACTCTTGTGTGATCAACAATAAGACGAGTCATAAAAAGAACACAGAAATAATCCGCCAAAATTTCGATTCTACAATGTTGTGTATTGTAGTGTTTTGACGATGAATCTGAAGACGAGTGTAACACTTTTAGTAGTCACCGTGTAACACCATAATCTAAAAATCTCAAGTAATTACATGATTCATACGTAATTGAGCTTTAAGTTCTGTATCCTGTGTATCTGCCCAATCCCATATTTTGTCGAGGTCACGCTGTGCCTCAAAAATTCGATTCATGCTTCTTTCGTGTTTTTTAGAAGATGTCATTCATTGGCAACCAATATAGTGTCACGAACTGCCGTTACCTAAAATTTTGCCTGCGGCATGAACGATGTCGTATTTGACAACGCAGTCAATGTCGCATTTTTCCAGTAAATCACAATATGATGCTACACCATCTTGTTGAACAAGACTTTTTTGTATTTAAATTTTTTAAACTATTATTTTGTTTCACAATGTAATCGGTAAGCTGGGTCAGAACCGCTTTTGAAGTGCTTGTTGATGCATCTTTATGTTTGAGGTTCTACATAAATTTAAAACTAATTTTTATGTTTTTCTCTAAATGTTCGATTGAAAACAGAATCCTTCCACAACGTCAACTTCTTTGTCTTAAGTAATAAGCTAGTTCTGAGTAACATTGCCAAGGACATGAATGGACACAAAATTGTACCTAACGGTGTATCGGAACTTTTAATAAATTTTTCGAGTCAATTTGCCTGCAAGGGTGGGCTGTTGGAATACAGCGTCCCGGTGCCGTTGATAATCCACGGTAACGATTTACAATGGTTTCGTTATTAGTTGATGCAGCTACTAATAGTTGCGTCATGCATCCGAAAGCCTTCTAACTTTAGAGCGTAGCGATTGGAACAAGTGAAGCGAAGAATCATGGTTAGAATAGCAGTTAATACTGGTGTATAATTTTTGATGCTTTGTTGACACCAGAACTAACTTTGGTGGAATGGTATCCATACTGCTGCATTCGAGAAGCGAAGTATTTCATATTCGCGCCTATGTTTGACGGAACCATTGACCATTTTACAAGAAATGGCTAAAGGGATGGTCTATATTTAAAGGTACTTGATAAACATATTGTCATAACTAATAAAATTTAGCCAGTTAGGCTTATTTGATAGAGCGAACAAAGCTGTTGCTACTGTCATGACAACAATTGTTGTTTTGCTGTGTTATATGGCTCTTCGAAGATGACCGTTTCAGGTCAAAATGCCTTTTGTAATACCCACCAGCCCCAAAATTGACCAAAAACAGATATTTCCACAAATACCCAGCTATATCGGTATTCGGCTCATTCGTAATAGGAATTTATTCTCATATAAGTCGCGATTGGCATTGACGCTGGAATGTCTTTAGTCAAATTACTATTAAATAGACCAGTGCGCCAAATTGATGAAAATGGCAATAGCTCTTAATCGCGCAGCTACACGTGCGTTATCGTCTCATTTTATACAATCAATTCATTCTTCTGTTGCCTTGCTGCTATTGTCATTATCTATGCTGCTGGGCTGTATCAAAGGTTTTGAATAGGCCCATGAGTACCTAAATACACGGATAGTTTACCAGCGCTACCAGATAGCTGGGCTACGTGGCCGATTCCAGATTTTCGTCGAACAAATTAACCTCAGTGTAACCGCTTATAGTCCGATGCTATTTGTGGTTCGTACGCCATGGTTGGTCATAATTGTTTTAATGACACTTGGTTGAACAAACTGTACGTATTTTGTATTGTTTAGCGATATTAGTGATGTTGTACGTTTTGAGATAAAGTTTCATTCTAATGGAACTCTTTATGCTGCATTGCGATTGTGCGCTTTTGCTGGTTGTGTCAAAACTGGTTTTAATGTTGTTGGGAAGCTTTTTTGAATACCAGAAAGTACGCCAGTACGAGTTTGATAATAACATTCGAGAAGAAGGTAAACTAGTCACTGTTACTAAAGCAAAGCTGAATTTTGCTTTTATATAAAATTTTATGACAGTGTTTTGTCGAAACATTCTTCTTTGAGCGAGGATTTCTTACGATTAACACGTGTGGCGTATAATTTAACTCACTATTTTGATCCTATTATTCGTCGACATCTTAAAAATTTTGTGGTAGATGTTGATGTAACTCAGAAGTTATTCTCAGTTTATATCTTTAGTTTTTTTGTGGTGATGCGTATAGGTTTGAATGGACTTTAATTGTTGCTCTAAATATTTTTGCAATATGTATTAATACTCGCCAGAAATTACTGTCGTCTTTTAAGCATACAAGCAGTACCATAAGGTAGAGCTAGCCGTGAAGTAACAACGAGCGAGCAGCGATCAATTATGGCTGATAGTGTAGACTAAGATTTTAACTATTAACATTTGGTAGCATATAATTTTTGCAAGTATAATTTTAATTCAGGAAAATGCAAGAAATTGTTTCCATTGTCTTACTGTTCCGGTGTTACGGAATGTATATGAAATTTATTGAGAGGCATACTTTCACGTATGTAGACAAGGTTTTCATTTTCAGAATATAGTTTCAAACACCCGTCTGCAAAACGTTTAGTCTTTTCAACAAATGGTTAATTTGTACCGTATGTACATTATGACTATACTGCTACAGGTAAGGGACTGTAGCAACGTGACTTTATATTGCTTTTGTCAGTAAGTGTAGAAATATGACTATACTGTTCATACATGCTCAAAATCCGAGGTCCCAGCAGGGAAGCCAGGAACTCGGGAGGGGGTCGGTCCTTCGCAAGGAGATAAACGGGTAGGCCGGGGTGGGAGGTCCGGCGCCTTCGATGCAGTGGGTTCGCCGCGTGCGGTGCCGCCAAGGAGGTTCGACGCCTCGGGGGAAACCCCACATATCCTCTACGTATGTTGTATTATATTCTGTTTGACATCAGCCAAACATCTTGTGAATATTGTTTGAAAGACAAAGTAAGATGTCTTAGCGTCGAGCAACGTATGCGTGGCGTATTCACCGTGGCCTTCACTTAGCTTATTTCGACAACTGGATATTCCCTTTTTACTCACCAAATAACATTGATAAATTTTCTAAATTTAGGAGTAAAATATATGTTGCCGGACATTTTTATGGCACGTGTTCGCAGTGGCTTTTTGGGTGTAGTGAAACTGATACAATTTAATCATGATCCAACTAAAACCGCTTAACTGCGAATATTATATTTGCAGATACAACTAAATATACGATACCATGCTAATTTTAAAACTAAAGCTTTCGAAGCTGATTCAATTCTTCTGCTGTGGCGAGCGGCGGGTAGAGGTACACCACATCTAGGACTTTATGAGCATTTCTAAGTATATACTATAAACGCAATTAGTTTTTTGTTTTAGATTCCTGGATATAATTTGATGACTCGAGAAAATTCCGAAGAAATTGATACGAACGATAGTTTTTTTATTATTTAAGAATTGTATGGCTGTGATTATTGTATATATTTTGTATATTCTATATAGTTTTATACCCTTCAGTTGCGGGCGAAAGTAAACGTAAACCTTTGGTGAACATATCGCGAATAATTAGCATCTGCTATTTGCGATTCGCAAATTTTTCAAGCAGGATTTCCTTCTATTTTTATCGTTAAGTGGTGATACATATCAATTTGAGAATTTTTCTACCACTTTTTCAGTGCCCTAAATCTGCTCAGCGGCTCCATTTTGATTTTCAGATCTACGATTCGTGTATATAGAGCAGTTTAGTAGTGTGCCGAGCTACGATTTTAGAGCAGTGGTAGTGTGTGGACTACCACTGCTCTAAATGGAGCAGTTCTATTGGCCATAACTGTACAATTCTAGATATATCGATAGAAATTTTGAGCAGTGGTAGTGTGTGGAACTACTCTTTTAGATGTCTATTTATTCAAAGAACTCCTTGTTGAAAATTTGGAACAGTGGTTTTGTGTTGAACTATGCATTATTTTAGATATATACCATATTCACATCCACAAAAGTACTTGTTTCCTTTTTGCTGCTTATTTATTCGATCTTTGTTATTATTCTGACAGTTAGACGTCACCAGCCGTTCCTACATGCTCGTGGGTTACTTCCCCTCTTCCGGCATCATCGCCTGGGCAGACCCATAGGCACAGCACCCGCTGATCGGCTAATGCCCTGCCAGACAAAAGGCCCCTGAAGCCCCAGCTAAACCTGGGACCTTGAACATCTATTGTCACTTTTCATTATTAGTAGTGATACAGTCAACGGTACGGCATTTTATATTACCGCACTCTGTGTATCTTGGCGCAAATTTAATTCCTATATTATTACACTTGAATGACAATAACTACCAATACGTTTCTGATGTTTCAGCGTTGTTTCATATTTACCGATAGTTCATATTTATTGTTGCCAAATTGCTCTGTATATAATTGCCTAAGGTCACTTGCCAAAGCAGATATACAGAAGGACTTGACGAATTTTAAGCGTAGAGGCACCATTATGTTAATATATCAATCGCAAAACTAAAGGCGTGTTCACACGATCAAACTTTTTGCTCAAAGTTTGAACTCAACATTTGAGCTCAAAATTTGACGATAATTTTTAAAGGAAAATTGCGATATTTCAAAATTTGAGCTCAAACTTTTTCAGGTACATCATCTCGTTAGTGATTGGCTAGAGAAATATTCTTGAAATATTTGAACAGTGTCCACACGTTTAAACTTGCTGAAAATGCAAAAAATATGCATTCAAATTTTGATCAAAATTTGTTGCTCAAATTTTCATCAAAATTTGAGCTCAAATTTTGATTAAAATTTGAAAGTATCTTTTTTGCACTTTTGGCAAGGTTGAACGTGTTGACAAGGTTCAAACTTTTCAATGATTTGACGAGATGATTTACTTGAAAAACATTGTCTGAAAAAGTATGAGCTCAAATTATGATCTCAAATTTTGAAACATCGCAATTTTCCTTTAAAAATCACGGTCAACTTTTGATCAAAATTTGATCAGATTTTGAGGTCAAAATTTGAACCAAAAAGTTTCAGCGTGTGAACACGCCTTTAGTGTCAATTCTTCATCGCAGCTGGGGCAGTACGAGTAGCAAAGCGGCTTGCCCCGCCCGTAGTTACAGGTTTGAATTAATTAGCAAAATCTTTACGTTATTGTGTACGATGTTGTATTATGATTGAGTCAAATTATATCTGGCGCGCGCTGCTATTCAAGAGCAGTTGGTGTTGAAAAGCGTTGTCGCTTTAAATATTTAGGTAAACATTTGAAAAACGATGAAAATCCAGATGTACATTTCGTGTAGTACTACATATTAAGAGTCCTGATTTTGTATATTTCAGTGATAACACTAAATATTTTATTAGCTAGGATTGGTCTTTTAGTTGTGTCCAAGGTATATATTGCACAAAAAATAGAGCATTGTAGTTTGTTTTGATAATGTGCAGTTATGGGCAAAAGTAAGAATGCGTGCACAAGGTATGATGTCCCAGGAGCTGGTGCATCGGGGGGAGGGTGGTGTTATGGAACTCAAAAATTTTCCAAATCTTTGGGAATTTTCCATCGACTTTGCCAATTTATGCTTTTTTAATTTTGATAATTATTCCCCAATTTTTTGTAATAGATTTCGTTCACCTTCGGGTATGGGTGGGTGCGAAGCCTCTGGTTGGGTCGGGCTACCTACCATTGTGGTCGATGCTTCGTCTCAGGGGTGGGGGCCCGATACATCAGAAAAGATAGTTCTTTTATAAGCATGTATGAAAGACAAGTGTATAAGCATGTATGAAAGACAAGTTCAGAAAACAAACAGCAATATTCGTTTATAAACGTTTTTTAGTTTGAGGTTCGTTCATAGGTGTACCCCAGAATGCTCTGAATGCAAAAACGTTTCGTAGTTTCCCGCATACGTTTTTCGCGTTCTGCTTTATGCATTTATTTTTGTCTATAACTGTATTTTGCTTGCAAAAATTTGCCATAACACTGTAATTACTGTCGAGTGTATCTGTTTTGTCCTAAAATAATTTATCTTTTGTATCTCAAGTTTCGGCTCGAGTTTTATAATATAAAACACTATTTTAATTTTGATGTATTGTGTTGTTTTAGATGCATAGCTGTTTCAAAGCTTGCTGCTTAATGGCATATTATTGTCTGGTGCATGTTAAATTGTTTTGACATTGATTGATCTGTATATTTTTTATCAACTATACTGTTTATTCTAACCCGAAGCGTGGCTTGTACAATCCTGAACAAACTGTTGCTCTAACCGCGGATTGAACCTAGATCGCTCGAGTTCACGTCTTGTACGCTAGCCGCTACGCCATACAGGAGCTGTTACTCGGTTCTTTGAACCTCACAACGGAACCTGATCGAACAACGTTAATGCATAAACGTACTCAGAACGACAAGTTCAGCAATTAAATCGCAACGCAAAGTACGCTGCGGCAAGCTTAAAATACGAACCAACAGGTTAATCGACCAGTAGCCTAAATTTCGATTAATCCTTGCCTTCGTAAACCGAATCGTAGTTTGTATAATCGTGAACAACCATTGCACTAACCGCGGATTGAACCTAGATCGCTCGGGTGCACGTCTTGAATGCTAGCCACTACGCTGTGTAGGAGCTGTTTCTCGGTTCTTTAAGGAACCTCACAACGCAGCTTGAACGAACAACAACAGACGCACGCCGAACGACAAGTTTGGCAATGAACTCGCCACGCAATGTAGTCTGCGACAAATTTGTCAATATACAAGCCAAATGGTTAATCGAACTGTAGAGTCTACATTTTGATTAACCCTTTCTTTCGTAAACCGAAGCGTACGCTAGCCACTACGCTATAATATAGGAGATGTTGCTCAGATCCTCAAAAAACCTCACATCGCAGTCCGAACGCACAACAACGAACTCCGAACGATAATCACTACAATTAGCTCCCCACGCAATTTACAATGCGACAAAATTGGTCATATGTTTTTCATTACAGTTCGGTTTATAAAATGGCTATCGATGGTAAATTAAAAAACAGATTATAATATAATTAAAACACAAAACACAATAATAAGGTAAATAAAAAACACAAATTATTTGCCTGTGAATTATACCTATATTATAGGTATAATTCACAGGCAAATAATTTGTGTTTTTCCAAAAAATTTGCAAAACAGTGTTATTTCAAGACTAGAGGCGCGTTCACATCGTGTGAAAGTACAGAATCGGGTCTTTTATTTCAGCCCCCCCCCGCGCCCGAATTTGGCGAATTTTGAAGATACAGAGCTGATTTTGGTATAATTCGATTCAGCTCGATAAGGCGGTTCAGAAAATACTCATTTTAACCACATTCCTGAAAAAAATTTCGATTTTTTGAGGTCCCAATACCCCCTTGGGAACTGAAAATTTTTTCTTCGGAATATGGTCATGTTTGGTTCCGTTTGACTCGTTTTGATGAGAGAAATGTACTATTGTGTATTTTATTGAAATCGACGCCACCGTTAGAAAGTTATGAGGGGCCCAAGCAACTCTGTGGGGCTACTTTGTAACGTTAGAAAAAAGATCAGCGTAGAGCGGGGGTTCGGGGGGCAGCAGCCCCCGACTTAGGCTTAGTGTATGTCTCACCTACCATTCTCTCTTGTCAAAAGCAAATGCGATTCCGTTGTTTACTGAACACGAATTTCATTTTTGTATGGAAGAAGAAAAATTAGTCCAATTCATATTTCATGTACTTAATTTGAAAATGCGAACACACTGCCGTTAAAGTACAGGGGCCGAATTGCATTCGCTAATGGAAGTTATGGAACAGAGAAATGTCTAAATTGGATACGGCTATTGAAACTCGAATTTTGTTGAACTCTAACAGTATATACCTATATATGCCAAATAGCATTTTTATAATATTTTAGCATCAATTGTTGGACTTATCCGATGCAGTTCGTAAAGAGTTTTAATAGTAAATTATTTACATTAAGCGCGTGCGTATTAGCCATTGAGCTGTAACTGTTTTAACATAATTATACATACAGTGGAGTGCGCTTATAATGAAAATGATTTTACAGTGAAATGTTTGTATGGTGTGGCTAAACTGTCTATGCTAAAAAAATATGCGATATAGTAGAAATCTTTGTATTCAATTTACTCCTCTCACGGGATTTAACTATGAGCGCACTCCATCGCGTACATAGGCATATATATTGCACTGCCTTTTTCCTGCGGGATTGAGTGGGTTCCTATCGAGATGTACCCAGAGATTTCGGATCGGTCAATTAGGGATAAATGTATCACGCATAAATACGTCGTTTGAGTGGGCAAAAGTAAAAAATTTTGTTATGGAGAAGTGTGAGATTCCAGAGTCATTACTCAAAACGTGCACTATTAGCTGTGAAAGGTCGTGCAGACGTTGTGCCCATGTTTGTACGCCTGTAGTTAGTTGACGCCGCATTTCTTAGTGAGAGATGCATAATTAGTACCTGAGTATTGGTCGCAAATTAGGTCGCCGGGAAGTACCGAACCCAGAACAGTAGGATGAAAGTCGCGTTCACTATAGGAGCTGAGGTTTTGTCGGGCTATTGCCTGAATATTTGAAACCCGTTCCAAAATGAGCTAATAACGCGCATACATTCATTCTTTGTGCACTAGTTCGTGACGAATAGGCTTTGTGCAGTCGAGTAAAGCGTTGTCTGTTTAGTTTTGGCATTTTAATCACACCGTAACAATTGTTGATTTTTATATGTGCACATAATTTCTAATGCCTACAGCAATTGAGTATTAGGGCAGACACCAAAATTTGGCTTTCATATGGAATAAAAATTGCTAAACGATTGCTAAAGTGCTCTTTACATTTGTTCCTTGGCTGCTCGATCGCTGTCATCACTTGTAAAGCGACAGTCAATAGTGGTCAGTGCTATAACTGGTCACCACGTTTCGGTAAGCATAAGCTTTTGAACTTCTTGGTACGTATGGCCCTGATTACAATCTTTAGTGGTCTTAAATTCAATATCTTGACTTCGCTTCTTGATGTAATTCAATTAATGGTTTTATGCTTGGCCAAATCCGTAAGCTTTAACTGAATATCCGATAATCGTGAACCGTATTTCACCGACTTGCGATGTCAAAGAAAAATGCTGTCGACGACCTTGATTCGGAGTTTGAGTTTGATGTTCAAAAGCAAGAAAAACGGTTAGCGAGTGCGGTGATCAGTTTTTGAAACGGAGTTTCCACTGATGGCGGTAGATGAAAATCAAGCTTTATTTTTGTCTATTGCTGTCATTCATCACTCAGGTTCGGATGAACGCATTTCGATAAATTTTTTGTTCGATAGCAAAAGTAATAACGATGTGACATTTAGTTGACAGCTCCGACCCCATATTAAAAACAAAAAAATAGTTTTTAGGGTTGTTTGCCAAATCTGGCCTTGCTGGTACCAGTGTTTCGCAACCAGTATATCGCGATATTTGCTTAACATCGAAAAATTTACAGACAATACAGAATCGGATTTTTTCTTTTAGCCCCCCAGCCCGAATTTGGTCAATTTTAATGATACAGATCTGATTTTGATATCAATCGATTCATCTCGCTTAGGCGGTTCAGAAAATGCTCATTTTATACCCACATCTATGAAATTTTTTCGATTTTTTTGATGTCCTGATTTCCCCCTTGGGAACCCAAATTTTTTTCTTCGGAATATGGTCATGTTGGGTACTGTTCGACTCGGTTTAATTAGAGAAATCTACCGGTGTCTATTTTATTGAAATGTTCGCCACCGTTAGAAACTTATGAGGGGCCCAACTAACCTGGAGGGGCTGCGTTATAACAGATAACAGAACAGCTTAGAGCGGGGGTTCAGGGGCGGCAGCCCCCCGACCTAGGCTTAGGCTTTGTGTATGTCTCATATAAGGACTTTAGCTTAGGCTAAGACTAAGGCTTAGGTTTAGTATATCGAGAATGGCATGGCCTGCATTTTATTTCCGCCCTTCAGGGTTACTTGGGCCCTCATAACTTTCTAACGGTGGGGTAGATTTCAATATATTACACGCCAGTAGATTTCTCTCATCAAGCCGAGTCGAATAGTACCCAACATGACCATATTCTGAAGAAAAAAATTTTTGGGTACTGGGGATTATTGGGACCTCAAAAAATCGAAAAGATTTCATAGATGGGGTGAAAGAGTATTTGCTGAACCGCCTCATCCAGCTGAATCGATTGATACCAAAATCAGCTCTGTATCTTCGAAATTGACCAAATTCGGATTGGGGGGCTAAAAGACAAGACCCACAGAATCTCCTCATCGAAATATACAACATTGGTGACCACGACTTTATTGTTGAACCACTTTCTGGCCGCTGTGAACCCTAATATAGTTCTCGACCCTTTGCCAGAAATGGCGATTTTTCAAATTCCGTCGTGTTATTCCTTGTTCTTACCTTACAATGAGTCCCTATTGGGTTATCAAGCACACTGGATACGATGGGTTTGCTATCAACAGCCCGAGGTGGCCGGTTATATCTTATGGGGTTTACGGTCCACGACCCCGAATTCCAGAATGTGGTGCGTTTTTATTTGTCTGATTTTGCTTGCAAGGCATCAAGATTTGTTTGTATAGGGATATTTCTGAAGGCTGAGTACAATGATTTGGTTATCTACTATCCGGTGTGCATGTTTCATGCTGTCCATAGATTTTCAATTAGTTTTAGGGTCAATGAACCCGATTTTCACAATATAGTCTGTTAATTCAGTTGTTTGGTTACTTATTGCGAATTGCAATCAAGAATTATATTATGTAGGTTTTCTGATTAGTTGAATGCTATTATTTGGTTATCTACAGGCAAGCAAAAATTCTTGGCGCGTTTTCAGATTTTTCGCTTAGTTAAGGGTAGACATTGTTTTAGGATTTTTAATGGTTGCAGGGTTCAAAAAGTTTTAGGGTGGCATTTACATCAAACACAGCCTGTTACAGGTGATTAAATAAAATAACTTAAAAATAAAAAACACGCTTGCTCTGTTTCACCCTCGCTTGCGAGATGCTAGTTTCATTATGCATTATTTTTATTGTCTCGTTTATTCTTGTTTTATCTGCAGTTTAGTAAAGCTTTTGCGAGAACGATATTTTTAATCGAATTTAAACCTTATTGCGTTATACGATTCTGGATATATCGGCAAGTGGTAAACAATGATTGTTATTGCTTGTTTTTGGCACAGGCTGCGTCATAATGTGCAGCAGTTTACTGGTCACATTTCTAGATGAATACATGTTTATAAGAATTTAGGCCAAAATATCCCTGAGGGGCGGAAATAAGATGCAGATCATCCCGTTTACGATATAATAAACCTGAGCCTTCAGTCCTAGAATAATGTAAGGTTCTTATATGAGACATACACTAAGGCTAAGTCGGACGGCTGCCGCCTCCCAAACCCCCCACTCTGAGCTGTTCTTTTTGCTAATTTTATGACGTTATGCCTCAGGGTTACTTGGGCCAGAAATTAGACTCGCGGATTTCAAATAACGAGCTAATTTTTCGCTAAGGGTCGCTAAAGATTGACTTTTATTATTCCGTTCGTAACTGTAGTATCGAGCGAAATTGTTTTCTGTTACTGGTTCGAAAACTGCTCGAACGAGTTTTGTTCCATGAGTAGATCAACATATGTTCGACACTATACAATGCGGTCTTTGCTGACGCGGACTGCTTAGTACAAAATATCGATGGTTAAAATGTCAAAACTGAAAACTTTCAACAAAGTTTTATATTTACACCACATCTCGTCCATATATGATAGTGCTTGCAAGCGACGTTTTGCGCAAGTGATATTTGAACAAGGACCACTCAAGCATAACAAATGCACGCATAGCTCATGACGACTTTTTATTATTTGTGCAATTATGTGATATAATTCACATTACTCGCTAGAAATGAGTGTCATCTTTTGAACGAACGAACATCGAACAGACATAGAACAAAAGCTATTCTTTAACAACATTGAACGAATTTAAAAATGCTTCAAAATCACGAACGCGTCTCGAGCAAAATTAGAACTCATTTCGAACTAAATTTTGAATTTATCGAACTAACTTCAAGCAAAAATCGCACGAACAGCGCTTATTTCTGGTATTACAGAACCTTATTTTTCACGCTGCCCCTAGAATTTCTTGAGTATCACACGTATGACACAAAGTGGAAACTTGCTCATAACGGAAATAGATATTTTTATTAGATTTCTCCGTAAGAATAGGGTCAAAAAATAGCCGAGCAGCATCTCCTTATTAAAAACACACTTCGAAAATTTAAATTTTCAAGATTCCGATTAAACAAGTTTCTTGCTTGTTAATTGGAGATGAACTGTGTGATTATAGAGTTATTGAACCCGCTAAATGCGCTTTTCACTGGATTTAACCGGACAATATGTGCAAATCGGTACCCCTTATAGAGTTATTGAACCCGTTAAATGCGCTTTTCCCTGGATTTAACCGGACAATATGTGCAAATCGGTATCCCTTATAGAGTTATTGAACCCGTTAAATGCGCTTTTCCATGGATTTAACCGGACGATATGTGCAAATCGGTACGCTTTATAGAATTGTTGAACCCGTTAAACATGCTTTTCCATGGATTTTACCGGACAATATATGCAAGTCGGTACACTTTATGGGATTATTGAACCCATTAAATGTGCTTTTCCATGGATTTAACCGGACAATATGTGCAAATCGGT
>JASANE010025196.1:0-17007 GCA_030248225.1 Trileptium ribeirensis | reverse complement strand
GTCTTCGTTCAGTTACGTATTGCTCTTGTTGTCAGTATAGTGAAGAAATCCATACCACACCTCTTAAGGCCCCTCTATGCAAAAGTAGAGGTTTTGGTTTGTAGCAGAAAAGATGGAAAAATATCTATGATTTTCCGCGTGAGAAAAGCAGGCTGCAGATCAGTTATATGCAAGTTACAACGTTTCCTCTACGCTGGCTATAACAATTTAGTGTTTGTTTAAGTAGCAAGCTGACTTGGTTAGGTATTTTCGATGAATATCTGGGTTTGGTTAGTAAACATCACTTGAGTCCAAATTTTTCAAATTTGCGCCATCGCACTGCAAAGACAGCTGTATCAGATTTTTGCGTTGTAGATGAACTATTCTAAGATATCTTATAACCAAACTTCTGGTCTTGTATTAGCATTTTTCTGTCTCGGACTAGTGCAGCGTTTGTCTTTGTTTAAAAAGTCGTGAGATTATGCGGCATACAAAGAAAAAATACAATTCCAACTTGAGGTAACAATAATATAGATTTGTCTATATACTCGGAAGCTGACATGGAATAACTACGGATACGAATTCCGATTTGAATTTTGCCATTGCCGAATTTTGGATAATAAAAAGACTTTCTGCAAATTCATTGTCGTTGCCAAATATCTGTTTGCGATCAAATTAATACCCTGAGTTTTACGGGGTTTAATTTTATGCGGCATACAAAGAAAAAATACAATTCCACCTTGAGGTAACAATAATATAGATTTGTCTATATACTCGGAAGCTGACATGGAATAACTACGGATACGAATTCTGATTTGAATTTTGCCATTGCCAAATTTTGGATAATAAAAAGACTTTCTGCAAATTCATTATCGTTGCCAAATATCTGTTTGCAAGCGAATGAATACCCGGAGTTTTACGGGGTTTAATTTTATGAAAAACATTTGTAACGCGTTTTTTTCGCAGAACCGTGACAAAAGGGCAGGATAATATATGTCAGGTAAAAATGTTATGTCATAAACAATTCATATTTATGCAGCCGGGTACGAATGAGTTTTCAGGTTATATTTTAAATGAGCTAAATCAAGTTTCGGATTTCATAGCGCACTTGGCAAGTTGTTTCATTCCGAGAGTCCCAGCAGAAAGCAAAAACTATTGTTTCTTGTACATCAATTCGGAGTACTCGTTCATTGTCACGTCGGTCCAATGACGACTGATTCAACATACCAACAAGGTTAGATGTGGTTTGAGCTTAAAGCATTATAAATGAGCATCAGCATCTTGTATTTAATTCGCCGATGTAGAGGCAGCGAATGAAATTGCCGCAACAAGGGACTTATATGTTCGTGTCGTCGAGTACCAGAAATCATTCTCGCCGCAGTGTGCAGAAGACGACGAAGTGGCAAAAGGTAAACAGACTGTAAACTGCAATACAATGCACTACAGTAATCAATTCGAGACATAACAAAAGCCTGTCGATTGAATGGCTTGTATCAACATCCAGACGGTTTCGAATCCTCTCTATTTCCCGTAGTTGCCACGTGCAAGATTCTGCAAGTTCAGCGATATATTTCTCAAATGTCAATTTCGTGTCTATAGTCACCCCTGATATCTCTATGGTATCAGTAAGATGTACAATTTCAGCTCCAATTTTAATAGATCGGCCCACATATTGCTGGCGAGTGAGATAATATTAGTCTAGTTTTCGATTTGTTCAGCTTCAATTTGTTGTTACCAAACCGAGAGTTCAAGGAAACAAATATATGTTGCACCGATGACACTATATGAGCTTCTTCGCGGTATAGAAAAATATATATACCTGAATGTCATCAGCATAGCTGTTGATATTGAACCCAGCCGCCGCCACAATTTAGATCACCGGAGCGAGAAAGAGGTTGAAGAGCACTGGTCCAATGACGCTGCCTTTGGGCACTCCGCTCTGCAAGACTGTAGTCCTTGACGTGGATGTTCCTAGTTGAACGTGCAATTCTCGATTTGTCAAGTAAGATTCGAACCACTTCAAGCAAGAAGGTGACACTCCAACATCGCGAAGTCGTTCAAGCATCATCGTATGATCAATTGTATCGAAAGCAGCAGATAGGTCCAGGCTCATTAGCAGAGTTACTTGTTGTCTTGCAAATGCTATTTGAATATCGCTGAAAATTTTGAGCAATACAGACTCTCTGGAATGACCTTTGCGATATGCAAACAGGAATTTGTGAATGAGGTCGTTTCTTTCTAAGTGTCTGATCAGCTGTCCCATCACTACCCGTTCCACAATTTTGGCAAGGAAGGAGATGTTTGAAATTGGACGAAAATTGGTTATGTCATTAATGTCGCCATTTGGACGCTTAAGTCGAGGATGGATGATTGATGTCTTTTCCCTGTTGCTAACAACTCCCGTTTCAATAGTCTCGTTGACTAGTGCCGCAATTGGTCGAGCCAGGACGATAGCAAACTTATTTATTACTGCTGGTGGCAGGACATCTTATGCGCAAGATGTGGAATTGCTTTCTGTGAGGAGAATTGCGATAAATTCTACGGGCACCGGACTCAGATGTAATTGGGGACCCTGGTAACTCGCTGATGGTAACATTTGTTGTGCTGAAGGCAACTGCTATCGAATAGCATTTATCTTGTTTAGAAAATAACTAGCAAATTCCTCGACGCAGTCTGGTGACACAGGTGGTTTAGTTATCTGGTTGAAAATAGAGTTTATGACGTCCATTTTTTTATTGTTCTACCTGTATCTATTTTAATGTTCCAATGTTTGTTAAATTTTTGCTGACACAGACGTCCATAGAGTTTCTTTTGACTTTCTTAGTTTTATCTTTCAAGTTGACATTGTAATCGTCACCAGGAACGTTGGCATCGCCTGAGAACTGTCTTCGTTCGTCGGCATCCCGTATCATACCAAGGTGAATCGGGAGATCCTCAGTCGTCGTTGAAGGGTTCTTTCGCGTGAGATTCAGACGTGATCGAGCAGCGTCATCCAGAATGAATAATCGGGACTCGATGCCAGCGGGCCAGAAGGACCGTTTAACAGCTGATGGCGGCAGAGTAAGATTAAAGAACGACGTGGAATGCAGCATCACTACTTCGTGTTGGGAGCTTGAAAACGTGTTGATGTGATATTCTTTTAGATTCGATGAGCTTGATTACATCGGACTCCTCGAAACGGGACCGAAACCGTCTTATGAATAATTGAGCGCGCGGTGGCGGTTTTACCATGATATCGGTTGATAGAGGTCCGTGGAACTTGAGAGGTTCTGTCGCTTTGAGTGTTTGGCTCGCTGGTGGTCGTTGGCTGGTCGTCCTGATGTCTGGTCGCGGCCTTTGAGGAGACGATGATGTTCAATCACGGGTCCAATGGATTGATTTGAATGTGGACCGGGATGATTTTCTTTGTTTGCTGGAAAAACTCGGCGACGGCTCTGCACCAGACCGTATCCATGGTTGGTCGATCCGTCGATGCATTGTGTGCCGTCATAGCACGGAACCGACGTTAATTGGTGGTTCTTTCCGTAATTGAATTGGGCTCGTGGTTGCCGTCGTTTTTGCTTTATCTGTTGGTTCCATGAAGGGCGTGGCTGGGAACGACACAGCTTCATCCGTAGTTGTTGCAGGTGCCACATCAGACAATAAATCCATGACGACTCGTAGTGCACTTGTATCGGAAAAGGCCACATAGTGTAAACGACACAGGCGCCACGTAGTGTATCAAGATCCATCGTATTGGACGTCATTTCATTCATTAATAGTATCTATTATTAGTAATAATTATAAACAACCTGAATGCAATTGGGTTAAAACATCATGATACTTTGGAGTTCTAATCTGTTACGAGGCAAGCTGCAGCACGCGATCTGCAAAATTCAAAATCACGAACTATTGGCCGTGTGTACTAACGTAGAGCTAACACAGGATGCTAACCAGCCAACCGCAACTTAGAACTCACCAAGTTGAAATTTGAATGCGAATATAATGCCTATGATTCCATGTGGCTTAAAAACCTCATCATACTAATTGACCGCGTTAGCATGAGGATTGGACATACAACCGTGAACTTCTAAAAACTTTGGCAAAAGTAAATGGCAGTATGAAGGGGCCGAGGAGACCTACCCACGTTTAAATTTTTGGACTGAAAGAAGAATAAAAATTTGAATCACCCACAGTGTTGGTTGAACCATACGTCAAGATCGTCAAGATAAGATCCTACTGTAGAAGCGTTTTTAAAACTACACAAATTCAAATATATAAGGAATATTTGTATATATACTGGGTATGTAACGCTTTCATTGCATATCTAAATCAGGTAGGGGAAGACAAGATCTTGTTCCCAGAAGCTTTCTTAAGTCTAATCGTATAATATATCATAAATACAAGCATTTTTATTTATATATAAGTGTACTATATATAATGCTTCCAGAATGCTTCCAGAACATGTTCCACAAGAAAATATTAAGAAGGTCAACAAGGTGAATTAGTATCAAATGTTTTCATAAAATTAAACCCCGTAAAACTCCGGGTATTCATTCGCTTGCAAACAGATATTTGGCAACGATAATGAATTTGCAGAAAGTCTTTTTATTATCCAAAATTTGGCAATGGCAAAATTCAAATCAGAATTCGTATCCGTAGTTATTCCATGTCAGCTTCCGAGTATATAGACAAATCTATATTATTGTTACCTCAAGGTGGAATTGTATTTTTTCTTTGTATGCCGCATAAAATTAAACCCCGTAAAACTCAGGGTATTAATTTGATCGCAAACAGATATTTGGCAACGACAATGAATTTGCAGAAAGTCTTTTTATTATCCAAAATTCGGCAATGGCAAAATTCAAATCGGAATTCGTATCCGTAGTTATTCCATGTCAGCTTCCGAGTATATAGACAAATCTATATTATTGTTACCTCAAGTTGGAATTGTATTTTTTCTTTGTATGCCGCATAATCTCACGACTTTTTAAACAAAGACAAACGCTGCACTAGTCCGAGACAGAAAAATGCTAATACAAGACTGTATAAGTTTGGTTATAAGATATCTTAGAATAGTTCATCTACAACGCAAAAAAAATCGATACAGCTGTCTTTGCAGTGCGATGGCGCAAATTTGAAAATTTGGACTCAAGTGATGTTTACTAACCAAACCCAGATATTCATCGAAAATACCTAACCAAGTCAGCTTGCTACTCTACAAAGAACACGAAATCTGTTATAGCCAGCGTAGAGGAAACGTTGTAACTTGCATATAACTGATCTGCAGCCTGCTTTTTCTCACGCGGTATCATATATTTTTCCACCCTCTCGTTACAAACCAAAAAGTCTCTACTTTTGCATAGAGGGGCCTTAAGAGGTGTGGTATGGGGTATTTCTTCACTATACTGACAACAAGAATAATTTATATGATAAAATTTAAATAAATACAAATAACCGACCCGAGCCATGTTTGATTACTGGCCCCATCTACATTTATTTGTAAAGCTTGCGCCCGCTTTGGTGGTAGTTTATTATATCAGGTGGGTTTCTCCGTTTTCCTTACATATATACTTATTTCATTCTTTTCAATTGTAGATGTTTGACGATTTCATCATTTTCTGAGATTCTATCTATTAATTTTTGGCTGGTAACGTTTGTAAAAAAACACCACTTTATGTTTTTACTATTATACATGACCCCCACAATAATAAGCAGTTTATGCCGAAGATAACTGCGGCATGAACTCGCTTATATAAAAATACTGTAGCATGATATAATGTAGGTCATTTTTTATTCAGCTTTCCTGTATCACGTTATATTTTGCCATTTCTTTAAAAATGAATTGGAACACGAGACTCAATATTTTATTACTGTGTTTCGTAGTAAAGTATAGAGTGTTTCATTTGAATATGATAATCTGATACGGTAGCATTCGAATTTATTAACACCAGCTTGCGTCCAGCCCAGCGCCGAATAAGCATAGATTGATCGCTTTGATGTATGCTAAAATATAGATTATAGCCGTAATTATAAAATTCGGTAAAATCAGCGGTCTCAGTGAAGCAATTAGCAATCATTCAGAGCAAGTAGTTTGTCTTACTATAAAGTCACACAATATTTAAATTTATTACGAAATCTGAGGGGGGGGGGTTACCGAACATACTGACCGCCCGTCCAAATACTTAGGGTCGTGACCCCAACCCCTTTTGCTGCGCGCCTGGCACATTTTCGTCCAATTGCTAAACAAATTGGCCTTATCGGATGTCGTAAGAGACAACAGAGTTCACGCCCAACAGGCATATTAAAATATTCTGGATCGGTGACTTGAAAGCAGAGACTATTTTCTACTCTACATAAAAACTAATAGTTTAAAACTGGACGAACAAAATTTAGTCCTATGAAAGTACTAGCTCATCTCCTTATAAATTTATTTGCCAATTTTTCTCCTTCAATATATGTGTAAACAAATATTCCTTTGTTTTTCAATGCTAAGCTCTTCTGCCATCTTTTCTTTTGGGGTTTAAAATTTTGAAAAACTGATTTCAATTTTAACAATCCTTTTACTATACAGAATTTAAGAACATTTTGAGCTATAACTCTTCTCAGAGGCATCGGATCTAAAAACCATAAAATTTTGTCAGGTAGAAACGTTAAGGTATATGCAACTATTTTTTTTTGTTTCAGCACTGTTTTTCGAAATGTGAGCCAAAGTTTAAAAGTATTCCGAGAAAGTGAAATTTTCAAAATGGTAACAAGTTGACATTCATGCTTGCCGTAGATGAACGATGGCCGTTAATGTTATTTAAAATTTTAAACGAGTTCGTTTCATTGTTTTCAGTCTTTAAGAAGATATATTTGGAAGGGACCGTCCGGAAAGACCTACCATTTCGCAGCAGAAATTGTCAAATATTGCTATTATTCATTTTTTATACCTATATATGGGCTGAGAGCAGGGATGTTACGTTATTGCACTGAGGGTCAGACTTCTGCCATGAAGCCATAAAGCCGTACAGGAATATTCACCCGTCTCGCACGCTGAACAGCCGAAGAAGCGTGGAAAATTTTGCAAAAATTCACCAAAATAGGGGAGAATTTGGGAAAAATTTAGGTAAATTGTAAAAAATTGCCGAAAATTTTACCCAAAACACGGAACAACTGCCAAATACTGGGTCATCTTAAGCGAAATTAGTAAAATTAGTTTCCGCAAATTTAAAAAAATTACTCCATCCCATCCTAAGCCCCCAACCCCGCCGGAACCAATTATCCTTCATTTGCCAACGGACTTTGGACACATATGCTATATATTGGGTATATAGATTCACAGAATTTGAGAATAAAAGCATATTTTCAGTATTTACGTTGTGTTCGTGTAATCTCATGCGCTAAATGGCCTTACGAGAAGACTAGCTCTTAAATGTTTAGATTTCAAGAACACTTAAAACACACTAAGCGTTTACTTTTCCATCAGCTTTGCCTTCAGTTTCTCTTGCAACGCCAAAGCTAAAATAAAGTTACCTCTAGCCCTCATCTAATCAATAAATCTAAATCAAATCTAATTAACAGACTCCTCAGCAATAACTCTTATTTGCATGTTGTATAAATTAAACTGATGTACCATTGCTGCCCAAATACGAAACATATTAGATTTTTAATTCCATGTTCTTTGTTTAAACCTAAAATTATGTTTGTTAAAAATCCAGTAGTCTCATATCGTCACAATGTGTCCATAATGTAGTTCTGATCGTGTTTTTATTGTAAATTATTGCATTTCAGAATAAATATGCTATGCTATTTATAATTAATCAACCCAGTACAGTTTACAAATCGTAATGATCTCAAACTTACCAGTGATACATTTTGGAAATATTTGCCGACGAGGAATGGGATAATTACAGTTCACATTAGAACCATAACATATGGTATAGCTGTTTTACCGATACTATTCTCTATATCATTCCAGTGGTTATAATTCTTGTAAATACTTTACTGGACTAATATTAACTTAAAAAGATTTATATCTGGTTCAAGACAATTTGTGTGCGTGTTTAATTTCTGTACAGCGATCGACACAACGAATTTCTAACATTTTTGAACAATAATGAAGAATTGAAAAAATCTTTAGCGCCCATGTTTAACTTTACTAAACAAATTTGGACAAATGTATCCGAGACAGTTGCATCGAGCTTCACTAGTAATGTTTCAACGCCACCGCAGACAACAGTCGATAAAACGAAATCTATTCAACAATCCGGGGAGCAGACTCCGATAAGCGTAGAAGCTAAAAATTTCGGCACTGTACATTTACCGCGACAAAATCCACAAAGTTCTGCAACGGTAACAAGTGACGGCGGTGGATTCGGAGTGTTTAGCAGTCTTGTTCATCGTAGTGCAGCATCGTCGGTGGCTGGTTCCTATCCGCAAATTGACGAACCAATGACGTCACAAAGCGGCGACCAGACAGCAAACGACGACAAGTTGTCAAGATTGCTCTCATATCCGGGTCGAGTGCTGCCGCATTCAATAAGCACAAGCTCTGGCGGCATTCCTGGGACCACGTTTTTAAAACGTCGATTGTCTTCTGCAACGAAAGAAAATGAAGCTGAAGCATTCAAACATCGTTCGTTCGACTACAACCGATCGGGATCCGTTAAATCACTCGGCGGCCGACCAAAAGACCCAATTCCATCCGAAAGCCTTTCTGATACTACCAAAAGACGCAATATTGTATTGAAAGGATCCGTTGGGTCACTTCACCGCTATCATATGGTTACAAACACGTCTCAAACTAAGAATGTTGGAAAAATGCCTCTTGAAGTGAGCAGTTCAGGCGGAGGAGGTCGCCGTCGTCAAAGTCATCGACGAATTGCATCACCCTCATCGTCAAGCGAAGATCCTAGCACTAGTCCAACAAGCTCGCCTGCTGTAGGAAGCGCAGCGACGCTGTGTTCTGATGGTGTTGGTTCGGCAAGGAATATCGGAAATGTACATCCCCGATCAAAAGGTACTTAGTTTTCCATTATTCACATGTAAAAATGTAATTACATGTAACTAAATAAAATGTTTTGTTAAACCGCTAATCGAAAACAACAATACACCAGTTAGATTAATATAAAAAAACTAATTAGAAACAACCACCAACTGTACTTACCTGGTATAATGATGAATTGGCATGACTACTTTTTGTGTTTCTGTTAATTCATCCTAAATGTGTGCTAATTCACTCACTTGAGTGCTAAGGTATGTTAAGCCTGCTACACGAATTTCGCGGATGTAGTCTGCCGATAAATCGCGTGGATCTCATAAAATCATAACATCAATGTTGGCAGCGTAAATCCTTCAATTGTTCTTGAGGCTACAAATAGTGGCGTAAATCCTTCAATTGTTCTTGAGGCTACAAATAGTGGCGTAAATCCTTCAATTGTTCTTGAGGCTACAAATAGTGGCGTAAATCCTTCAATTGTTGTTGAGGCTGCAAATAGTGGCGTAAATCCTTCAATTGTTCTTGAGGCTACAAATAGTGGCGTAAATCCTTCAATTGTTCTTGAGGCTACAAATAGTGGCGTAAATCCTTCAATTGTTCTTGAGGCTACAAATAGTGGCGTAAATCCTTCAATTGTTCTTGAGGCTACAAATAGTGGCGTAAATCCTTCAATTGTTCTTGAGGCTACAAATAGTGGCGTAAATCCTTCAATTGTTCTTGAGGCTACAAATAGTGGCGCAAATCCTTCAATTGTTCTTGAGGCTACAAATAGTGGCGTAAATCCTTCAATTGTTCTTGAGGCTACAAATAGTGGCGTAAATCCTTCAATTGTTCTTGAGGCTACAAATAGTGGCGTAAATCCTTCAATTGTTCTTGAGGCTACAAATAGTGGCGTAAATCCTTCAGTTGTTCTTGTGGCTACAAATAGTGGCGTAAATCCTTCAATTGTTCTTGAGGCTATAAATAGAGGCGTAAATCCTTCAATTGTTAATTGTTCTTGAGGCTACAAATAGTGGCGTAAATCCTTCAATTGTTCTTGAGGCTATAAATAGAGGCGTAAATCCTTCAATTGTTAATTGTTCTTGAGGCTACAAATAGTGGCGTAAATCCTTCAATTGTTCTTGAGGCTACAAATAGTGGCGTAAATCCTTCAATTGTTCTTGAGGCTACAAATAGTGGCGTAAATCCTTCAATTGTTCTTGAGGCTACAAATAGTGGCGTAAATCCTTCAATTGTTCTTGTGGCTACAAATAGTGGCGTAAATCCTTCAATTGTTCTTGAGGCTACAAATAGTGGCGTAAATCCTTCAGTTGTTCTTGAGGTTACAAATAGTGGCGTAAATCCTTCAATTGTTCTTGAGGCTATAAATAGAGGCGTAAATCCTTCAATTGTTAATTGTTCTTGAGGCTACAAATAGTGGCGTAAATCCTTCAATTGTTCTTGAGGCTACAAATAGTGGCGTAAATCCTTCAATTGTTCTTGAGGCTACAAATAGTGGTAATGATAACCTGACATATTATTTTTTTTGTGTTTTTTCCGGAAATCGCAGATTCGTAATTATGTAGGGTAAACATTTAACGGTAACAATTATCTGTGAGAGATTAACGAACATATGTAGACTATCAGGTTGATGTGCTGCATTATCGGTCTCAATGTTTCGAATGCGTTGTGTTTTAGGTATATTTCTATGCGAATCTTATATTTCCTAAGTCAATAGTGTTTTAGTGCAGGCACGAGAGGTGCTTATTTGGTACTGTGAAGAACAATTTATTAGCCGAAATATTTATATAGATGAAATAATGCATTTTTAATTTTCGGTTATAAGCACATGAACTGCTTCTCGCTTACACATTAACATGAATATCTTTAAATTTCAAATCACAGTCCGACATTTCACAGATTCTACTAAAACATCCAATAGAAATTAGGTAGTTCCACATTAAGCTTTATATTGAAAGGACTTATACTACTGTGGTAAAATTAAGAATATCCAGATTTGGAAGACACTATGCCCCGCACCGAGCCACGCTGTATAACTTATTAAGCAAAAACAAAAGAGCTACAAACCTTGGTAGATACAGTTAAGATAAACTGTACGCGTTAATTTAACGCTTTCTCGAATTTAATGGTTGATTTCGAATACGAATAACCTTGATTTTTGTAAGCACGAACACTAAATAAAAAAATTTGATTCCGAATAGTTTTTCAGTCTATAGTCTGTTTCACATACTTTCAGGAGATTGATTTTGGATTTATCAGCGCACCACCGCTCAAAATTTTCGGTATCAGTATTTGCTGAGCTTTGGTAAGGTTCACGGCATTGAAAATGTCACACTTGAGGGATCATACTGCGTAGTAAACACAATCAAAACGATCGGGGATCGTAAGCTTCATTTGAATTGGGGTTTGGAAAGCCTGTAATTCAAATTTTTTCTAGGCTTTTCTTACAATACATCGAATAAGGCCATTACACATAAACACTAAAAGCACTGAGGGTAAGCCAAAAACATAGGTTGTTATGGCCAATGTACACAGACTAAGCCATGTCGCACAAAGGCGCGGTTCCTCTGGTACTATAATATACATTATTAGAACAATTTGGCTACTGGCCGTAGGTTTTGCTGAAATCGATGTAATATTGTGTGTTTGTTTTACTCAAATGCCATTAACTAAAAATTTACTCCTACATTCGATAACGATCCTATAACGATAAGAAATTGATTCTGACGAGCATGTTTTTGATGGGTGCGCACATTTTAAGGTGAGCCATTCAATTGTGTCGCTGTTTAATTGTTTTAAGTGAATTTCGTTTCAGCTTCGTTTGAAACACAACCACAACAATTGGTTAGCAGCCCAGGATCTTCGTATCGACGGCTACGGTCCAGTGGCAGTGGGCATCGCCACAGACGGTCACTGCGTTCACAGCGTTCCTCATTTGATCAACGTGGTATAGCGAAACCAACAATTGCATCACAAACGTCTCTGTACACACGGCCGCAACGAGCAATGTCTACATCGAAACTATCTTATCCTACCGTTGCTGCGCCACAACGCAGCGAGCGACAGCGTATTATAGGTAATAAAGATGTATCTACGCAGCGAAGGGACAGTTTGTCGTCACTAAGTGATAAAATGGATGTTTTGAGACGTCTTGGTCAAAAAATGCTTGCAGATTTGAGTAAAAATCTGCCTGCAACAACAAAGCCATTCTCGTCTTCCACTTCAATTGGTCCGATTGACGATCGTGAGTACGAAAGCTGGAGCGTTGTCGCAGATGCGTTTCGCGAAGAAGGTCCAGAGATGGAACGTATTAGAGCTCAAGAAACAAGGTCGCTGATAGATGATCGCAACGGTAGATGGAAATCATTTGATCAAATGATGGTAAGCTGATTATTAATGTCGATACTTTGCTTAAAATTTATATTGCTTGATGTGTACATTCGGTGGTAAGATAAGTTCATAGGGGTATCGTGGCGTTAAGATAAGTTCACGCTTGGTCCACGCATTGTGTTGCTGAAACTTTTTTATTCTAAAAAGCTATCTTTACGGTTGAGTGCCAATCATTAGAATAGGGATTTCTGCCTGAACTTCATAATATTATACCAAGACCTCACACGTAACTAATGTAATTTTAAGTTTGTAGCGACTGATTCTTCTCAGCTACATGTAATGTAGGATGCATTTCGTGCAATGATATAGAGCATTAATTACTGTCATGTATGGTTTGAAATATAGAAAATAATTTTTATACTGTTATAATTTGACTTACAGTGACATATTAGGGAACGAAGCGTTAAGTAGGTGCACTAGCTTCCTTGAAGTTCATCTAAATATGTAAAAATGTAAACATATTAAAAACCAAAATTAAATAAATAAATAAATAAATAATTAAATATATAAATAAATAAACAAATAAATAAACAAATCGATAAATAAATATATAAATAAATAAATAAATGAACAAACTGATAAATAAATAAATTATGTGTAAATATAACTGGGACAGTGAGCATTCAGTAAACTATCATTAACTGTATTGCGTCAGTTTTGAACTTATCCGGTCCGACATGTGGCTACATTGCCTCTAATCTGATCCCATAGGACTTCAATTCTACGCCTAAACTGTTATGTGTTCACACCGCGTCAGCCTATTCATATTCGATGAATTTGTGCGTCCTCTGCGATCCGTATCAGATTGGATCGGATGCAATATGAACACCACTATTATATAAGATTAAGTATTGTATATAATATTTTTGGAAATTTCACAATGACGTATCTGAATAATAGTAGTGAATTTAATAAATTCCTAATATTTATTGAGTAAAATTATCGTCTTCACTGCATCTTATCGTTCACGTTATAATGTGCCCGCTGTTTGGAACTTTTATTGTCCTGTGGTTGCGACCCTATCGTATAGACAGTCAGGGTGACACCCATACTATAAATCAATTTCCAATGGTGTACGAAACACCCCTAGCTATTAAATTTTTTCTTTACAGTGTCATACAAACCCTTAGCTACCAATTTGGCCCGAATTAACTGTAAAGGGCACTGTCTGTAGCTGATGCGGTTTATAAGTCAACTGTGCTGTGTAGTTTTTTCTAAATTCTCAATATTTGTGTCTAGGCTATATGAACGTTGCTGAAATAATGCACATTGTCAATGAAACTGCAAGAAGACACGGTGTGCTTGACAAAGTCGAGAAGTTGCAATACACCTAGCTACTTACCTTTGAAAAAATTATAAAAAAACACGGGGATATCTAAGACACCCTGCTGTCGACAGTGTGCCTAACACTGAGTGGTGTACGTGGGTTCCAAACGTTGGGGACATTATAACGTGAACGCCGAATTATTGCTCAAGCAAAACAATTCTATTCATATGTTGTTAGATATTCCTTATCATATCCCACTGTGTCATAATAATTGATCAAGGAGCTAACGCATTGAATGGCAAAAATTGTCGACATCCGTTTACCCGAATGACGAATTATGAGGTTTACAGTGTCTATCGATAGACAAGTAAGACGTATTTACGATTCTCTTCCTAGCGCCATTAGTGGAATCTTCGCTGGCTTCGTTTCAATAATGCACATGTTGAAGCCACAATCAGTACAAATTTTACTGTTATCGCCCGTGACATCATAACAAGAAAGCTCAACTGATTGAAATTTTCACAGCTCTGAATAGCACATAGAATAACACACAAACTTAACGCATACCCCATTCACTAGATAGTAAGCGATCAAGAACTAACAATTCGGTCACAAAACGTCGCGGCTATTACTGCTACCCCAGTGCCTCTTATGGCGGTATTTGCTTAAAGTATTTATAATGCATATTCTTGTAGGTTGCATGCATATAACATTCATATACAGTATCCTAACACTATCTAAGCTAAGGAATATAATGTTCAATTTATCTACTTTGCTCTATAATCGTATCCTTGTGATTTAGGACTTGTTAATTTATGGTATTGCTAGCAAGAATCGCTCGCACATCCGCCGGCTTAGCGTGGAAATATAGCATGACGCTGGGGTGCAGCAAGGGAGTTAATTTTTGGAATTTTCATTAAGTCAAACTATTCCCAAACTTTACTTAAACTTTTCCCAATTTTAGTCAATTTGCGATTAATTTTGCTAATTTCCCTCTATTGCCATTGTTACCATACCCTTTGCCAACTTTTGGCAACGGTTGCTAAAATATTCGGCGTCGCGCCGGTGGGGGAGGAGCAGAGAGTTTTTAGGGAACGGTAAATTTGTCTTGGGGTGTCATCCGACCTTTAGTTGGTAACCCATACCTCATATCGACACATATGAATCACAGTTGACTATAATTTCCCGAAAACATTTTTCTGTCCAACTTCAGCCTATTTGTTTCTGTCGTTATGTTAGCAGTTATAATTAACGTTCAAAAATAATTCTTTACATATTAAGCACCTATTGGTTAGTCGCTGCACTTGAACAGATTATTGTGTATGGTTTGGATGGACTGGTTAGCGAATAAAACGATGTTCTGAAACTCCACCGTCTCAGTGGAGCATGTATTTACACTCAAAATGCATATGTTGAATATTTACTAATATTATGCCATTTTTTATTTTTGCAAGTTTGCAATAAGAATAATTACGCTTAAAATTAAGTATCATTATGTTAAATTTTTATTAAACACACAGCAATGTTAATTAAATATATCAACCACAAGCATTTTGAGCTTTATGCTAAAGTTTCAACGTTTCAGTGTAGGACTAGTAAGATATACTATATGGATTTCTATATAAACTTCAACAATATTTTAAAAATCTTTAGCTTTAACATGCGTTCGAAGACTGATTTTCGAGTCTCTGGTATATATACCATTTGAAGCGTCATTTCTATGCCAAGATTTTTACGCTATAAATACCAAATCTAGATAAGCTATTTAGCAAATCAAATTACTTCTTAAGTGAAAGAATAATAAGGGATCCTCATAAAACGTTCCATGTAACTCTACCAGTTTTAATAAAATTACTTCTTAAGTGAAAGAATAATAAGGGATCCTCATAAAACGTTCCATGTGACTCTTCCAGTTTTAATAAAATTACTTCTTAAGTGAAAGAATAATAAGGGATCCTCATAAAACGTTCCATGTAACTCTTCCAGTTTTAATAAAATTACTTCTTAAGTGAAAGAATAATAAAGGATCCTCATAAAACGTTCCGTGTAACTCTTCCAGTTTTAATAAAATTACTTCTTAAGTGAAAGAATAATAAGGGATCCTCATAAAACGTTCCATGTAACTCTTTCAGTTTTAATAAAATTACTTCTTAAGTGAAAGAATAATAAGGGATCCTCATAAAACGTTCCATGTAACTCTTCCAGTTTTAATAAATTACTTCTTAAGTGAAAGAATAATAAGGGATCCTCATAAAACGTTCCATGTAACTCTATCAGTTTTAATAAAATTACTTCTTAAGTGAAAGAATAATAAGGGATCCTCATAAAACGTTCCATGTAACTCTTTCAGTTTTAATAAAATTACTTCTTAAGTGAAAGAATAATAAGGGATCCTCATAAAACGTTCCATGCAACTCTTCCAGTTTTAATAAATTACTTCTTAAGTGAAAGAATAATAAGGGATCCTCATAAAACGTTCCATGTAACTCTACCAGTTTTAATAAAATTACTTCTTAAGTGAAAGAATAATAAGGGATCCTCATAAAACGTTCCATGTGACTCTTCCAGTTTTAATAAAATTACTTCTTCGGTGAAAGGAATAATAAGGGATCCTCATAAAACGTTCCATGTAACTCTTCCAGTTTTAATAAAATTTTTGTTGTGTGACACTGTTTGGTGAATACTGAATCGATTGATAAGGAGTCATATTTCACTCGGATGATGACTGGTAGTTAGTGCCAGCGGTGTTTATTGGATTTTAAGTGTTTCTTTTTATGATTTGATTTGTGGAAAACCAATAATAAATGTGTGGTTCCAGTTTTTCACATAATCCTTGATTTTGATGAGGGCTTGGATCAAGCAATTATCGTTGGTTGGATACTATTCTTTAACCAGTTGTACCTCGTCGGGTGACAGAGACTAAATTACAGTCTGACTAGCATACTATACATTTTGAATTGGTTAGCTCAAATTGAAATCTAGACATAGTATAATTTCAATATACTTGGAATTCGATAACGAAGAAATATTTTTATATCTTATATATATAATGATATATTTTTTTATATCTTATATACATAATATTTTATATATATATTAATATCAACCTCCTCGGGTTTTTCGGCTCGGAACGGGTCGGACCTGCCCACTTTTCCTTCGTGCCGGGATTCGAGCTTGCATTTCAAAATTTCCGGACCTAAAAATCATGTCCATTCTCACCTCTAGGCCGAATGCCTTTGGCTTGTCCACAAAAAAAAACTTGCGTTGGATGATTATGAAATCATGGACACTATCACCTTATGTAAACTTGATGCACCCATCTCTTTGAAAGGTTATAACTTTATGTAATAACCGTATTAGTAATACCAACGGTCGATGATGATCGACACTCACTCTTCACCTTTCACTT
>JASANE010025195.1:0-96477 GCA_030248225.1 Trileptium ribeirensis | reverse complement strand
TATTACATTTGTGTCAGTCGGCGATGTTTTTTACCGAAGGAAATAAAAGAATTTTGCAGTGCCATTGAAGCACGGCAGCCCAAAAATTTACAAGGTGATGGAACCGGTTGCACCTGTTTTTATTCAGGAATCAGGGGAACCGAAAAATTTCGACCAATGCAAGGGCGCCAACCCATTTTGGAAGGCGACGACTGATGGAATACCGTGCAAACCACCAAATGATGCAGTTCTTATTTAAGATGGCATACGAATTCAAAATGAAAAACACAAGAACAATGAATTTTGAGACAATGGAGCATTACTGGAGATACTGACCATTAGTCCTACAGCGCATTCGACCATTCGCCAACCCGGTTAACAGACACTACCTGTGGGGCGTGTGGATGCTGGTTAGGTACTGAATGTATGTAGGTTAGAAAAGGTACCTAAAATATTGGCACCATATACAACTATTCTTTCTAATATACGACAAATTTTGTTTACGTTTGCGTTCGTTTGTAAACGTAACGACTTTACAAAAGTAGGTCTTTATATCAAAGTTAATTCTATATTATAGGCACTGCAACAGCGCCTGACGTAAATTTCCAATTCTTAAAATATTCCGACTAAAAACCAATACAGAAATTATTTTCCACAATCTGCATTTATATCGAAAACTTTGGTGTAAATATGGTAAAACTATATGGATTAAGAAAGTAAAATCCAATAAATAAACAGAAGGCACGGAGCAGAATAGGTTCTGCTGAATGTCTTTAATAAATAGAAAATCTAATAAAAAAAAATAAATATCTGAAAAGCAATCATTTAGCTATTTGGTACACTGCACGCGCTTCTTATTATACCCTTAACGCTATTTATGCAAACGAAAAGTAAGCTTGGGCATCACTAGCAGGTCTTGTACAAAGTCACTGCTGCACTCAGTAAACAGCCTACTAACCTGTCCTGCAATAGATGCATCTCCGTGTACCATAATAGGTAGAACTCTATCACCAGGCATACTTTTATGGCTTGAATAATCACCAATTCCATAGCTCTGCTCGCGAGCACGGCATTTACCGACAACAATAGGATTTACTGCCTGCAAAAATTATATTACGCACAATTTCATACGGCCATACGCCCAAAAAAATTTTTATTTAGGCAACATTTTTAATAGAAGCAAAGAATTCCCGCAAGCTATAAAAATAGTCCATAACAGAACAAACTTCTCACATCTCGACATGGAAGAAACTCAGTCGAATACATAGAAAAATCTATGAATTATCCGAATGTTTTGTGAGTTTGGTGAGCGAGACACTTTGTTTTAAAAATTAGCCACTACGTCACCAAAACAAAAATTGAAGATGACAGACATACAGTACTCGCCAGAAATGACTGCTCGCTGCTGGCTCGATGTTCGTGCGCTCGCTCTTCAATTTTCTTGAATAACCACGCTTCGAATATATATCTAGATATTATATGTATATGCAAGTATTTTTAATCCGCATAAGTGTACGCACATTTAAGGCGCACAAATAGCGTTTAAAATTACATGTAAAATAACCAATACAGCTGAGTTCCACTATTGCCACGTGGTGTCTACATATGTGACTGTGTACATCCATAAAGTATAACGATGCTCATGCGACGTGTTTTGATGGCACAGTACAAACATACCACATATATACAGAATAATATAAACATTATATTATGCTACATATTTAAATAAAATCTGAATACATACTAAAATGTTTAATCTAAATTCCCACTCGATGTTTGCTGGCTGCTGGATCGATGTTCGCTCGCTCGAAAGGCAGCAGTTATTTCTGGCGCATACAGTAATTTTTTAACCTCACGTATAAATATGGTATTCCATAGGGCGATTTATTATCTTGTACTCTACAAAAGTCACTTAAGAAGCGTAAAACTAGCATACATAGTGGTTAAAGCATGTTTCCGACTGGAACATATTTTTGAGCAAAATTAATAAAAATTGCCAAAGTAAAATTAATGAGACTGCTAAGGCTATGTGGCATCAATATTTTGTTAGCAATATTTTATTAACATATGGTAATACTACCGGGCCCTCCATTATATTTTACCGCCTCCTAATCATTATGTCGTTCCGAGACATGGAATTTGTCAAATCGATGACAAAGTTGTGGAGTATAAAACATTATATTAGACAGACGCATTACAAAAAAGCACCTATAATTTATTGTTCCACAAGCTAAAACATCTTTTTCAATTACAACAGCTAAGTAACTAACAAATGAATATAAACGTTTACCTTACTTCAAGATGTGACGGATTCGGAAGCAGTCCTACTTTTACAGGGCGGTCTCCAAACGTTACTTCAATCGATGTGCCTACAATGTATTAGAAATTCATAACTTTCTACATATTGTTATATGTAAAGGAATATGCTTACAACAGATGACCTAACGAGAACTCATTAGTTAATAATGATCAAAAGACCTACAAAATTGATCAAGGTTAAAACTATGTGGCAGAAGCTAAAAATGTGGTATATACATTTTCTCCCCTGCACGATAGTTTTTACTAGTGTTGAAGTATGTGGTCGCTTTCCGCAGCATCCGCAAAAATTCATTGATAATAGCCTGTCTTATCAAGTACTGACCGGTTTCATTTTTATAAATATAATTTTTACGAATTCAATATTATAGCGAATTTCTGCAAATGCGGAGAGACAAGTGCTTGGTATTTCAGTTCCATGGTTAATGTACATATAGCATAACTAAACCTTTAGCATTCCTAAAAATTCCAATGACCTTATTAAATAATGCAGCGTAGCTAATTGCACAGGGTTAGACAAAGTGGCAACCCAAGTGATGCACCTGTCGGGCCTTTACTTAATCAAATCTCAAGAATAATTCATCCGAGCCACATGTTAACATGATACATGTCATACAACTAGCACAATCAGAGATAAATAATATGCTACTATAATCTCTGTCATATCAAATGAATCGTTTAGTAGTTCTCATAACATGACTGAATTTTCATCAATTCCAACAGTTTTTGCGAAGGTGTTTCTTGTAACTATTGTCAACTACAATTGGGCCTTAGTACGCTGAAGTAGGAAAAATGCTAAATTTTAGTACTGATCCAACAGATTTGTACACAACAAGGATAACCCATAATAGTATTTTGTAGCAAACTATACCACTAGCTATGACTGACTAATTTTGGCCACGTTGTACGCAGAGGTGCTACGCCGACGGTTCGAATATTAATTTGTTGAAACTGCGAAATTGTCCTGGTTTGTAATGCTATCTTGTACAAGCTACGTAACGTAGTTCCTAGCTGCCGTCACGACAGTTGATACTACTTTTATTTTTTCCATTTTTGTTTCTGTATTTCTGCTTTAAAATATCAAATTCTAATGTTCACACTAGCCAGGAATTCGCTGACCGAAGTGCTTTTGTATATAATAATAAGTTACAAAGTTGGCTTTACATTTTGATCGAAAGACAGAATAGCATTAAAAATAGTTCATATTAAATTCTGTAAAAAAGAGTATTACACTCATTCATACTCGTAAACCCTACCTGATACGATTCATCTGGTTTTTTGGGATTTTGTTTTGCTGAGGAAACATATGGCTACCCTCCAGGGTTTCGTACATGAAAATTAGCTACCATAACGCCAACAATCTATGCGTTAAGAGCAGGAGTAATAATCATCGGTAGTTGAATTTTGTGCTGATTGTTGCTGCTATTCTGGCAACAGGTAGGCCAACATGTTTTGGTTGAAGGAGGTATCCCCGACACCCTTGTTGAGGCACCCTGCCAGATATCCTTGGATAGAAGCTAAGCCAAAAACAACCACATTATCTTTTACAGTTAAACATTTCGGTTATGACCGAGTTTTCCAGTTTTATACAATATTCTAATAATCGCATATACGTTACTAATTTAATAGCCGAAGATTATACCAAGAAGGATTATGTCGTATACACTATTCGGCAAATAAAAAATGGATAAAATTGCATTAGATACATATTTCTGTAAAACAAATTTGCAGAAACAATGGGTACTAATAATGACGTGTTAGAACGATAATGTTTTTGTAAGTTAAAGAAATACTAGTATAATATTTATAAAACAATTTGCATAAGAAATTGTACCTAATGATGACTTGTGGGTTTGCGCAACGTCTACAACGCTGTCAATTCATTTTATCGTTAATTAAATAAAGCCAAGTTTTTATGACCGAGCTTCTGGGTTATCACACTACAAATAAGCTAACTGAATCCTAGCAACGTTTTATGTAAACAAACAACAAAACGGGTGTTTTATCATAACATCAGATATTGATTCGATGCTACCCGGCAAAATTGCTTTAACTACTGGCACAAAATGCGCAAGCCTTAATCGGTCAATTCAACTCAACAATTTATTTCTATTTAGTTCATAAGCTGTAGTTGTCATTTTCCACTATTCCAGTAAATTAGCATTACTATCAATAGTAGATTAGGGAAGACATGTCACTTCCCACCACTTTTATATTAACCCTGTTTGATGCCATGAGTGTCTTCAGCATGACCACAGAATTTCTGGCAGGTCATCATGAACACCCTATGTGATAGGGTGGTATATCAGGCCCCCATTTTTAAGGCGGGTCGGTGGAACCTGTCGCAGTAATTCAATCGATCACCCCTGAAAATGAGGAGGTCTAACGTACGCCCTAAAACCTGGGACAGGGGTGCGGGCTCCCCTTAAAGCTGGGGCGTCTGTGCGCGACGACTCTCAGTAATAAGCCGAAAACCCCTATGTCGTCGCACGTTAGAGTGAGGGAAGTGACACAGTTTTCTCTAATTTTATAATGTACTATTGATAGTATTATTGCCGCTATGTAGAGAGGGTCTGTTTTTATATATTTTGTGATCAGCACAGGGATAACCCAGGCAGTGCACCCAGTAGAGTAAATCCGTAAAAAATCTTGGGGGTCCAACATCAGGTGAAGTTTGGAAGACCTATACCCAGGTTAAAGACAACTGAATTTCTCAGCACTCTTCATTTTTACTTTACTTGCTGCCTGCTGCTTTAGCATAGTTACCATTGCGTAGCTGATTTTAATTCACGTAGTCTGTACAAGTGCTCATTACCAAGAAGTTTGTCACAATTGCGTTTCTAAACAAGACCGAAATCGTTTGTAGGTAAATATAATAAAAAATGTATGACGAAAGAAAAAGGTGATAAAATACAACCATTTTAACTCAAGTGGCGCTTTGCAAGATTCGAATATATTCTCAGTTCTGCTCGTAAAGCCAACCAAAGCATCTTATACAAAGAGATCTGCTCTTCAAAACAGTTTTTAACTACCAATTACAGATTTGATTTAAACCAAATTTTAATGCCTAGGTAGAAAATTTAGTTCGCTTGTTAATGCTTATACTAAACAAATCTCTATATTCTTTGAAGTAAAAACATACTTAGATGAGATAGGACATCACCCAAGACGTTTACATCTTCAGCGAACTCTCGTTTGCCTTTCATCTTAAATTTACATTTCAAAAGAATAAATTTTCAGTTCAATAAAATTAAAACACGTGGCTCTGCACGAAATATCGTCGCCTGAGTGACAAAACATAGCAATCGCCATTTTTTCAAAAATCAGCTTTTTGGATAGATGAATTACCACGTGTCCCCGCTACGTGTAACAAAAAGTCTTATGCGCCAATTCAAGCAAGATAACGAGCTATGACTTGTTAACAGAAGGTATTAAACGACCAAGCCATTTATATCAGCAGCGACAAAACATTGTAAGCGCCGCTGAAATGGCGGTTAGTACATCTAGTTCAAATTACGTGTTGTGACCAGATATCGTAAGCGACATGATGATGGTGCTTAGGACGTAATACTCACACTAAATTTGCGCTAAGGAAATATTTTGCGACTGATCTTAGGCGTATGCTTTCATGTACTGAAACGGCCAATTACAAATTAGCTTTAAATTACCACGCCTTTCCTTTGTTTCAGGAATCCCGCCGGAAAAAGCCGTCAAGAAGCGATTAAATACCCACGATCAACGTTAAACTCCATTGACTATGAATAAATTCAATAAAGGAATACCCAATGCATAGGGCGCTGCACAGCGGGTTAAAACCAATCTAAAAATTGATTATTTTTCGATTTACCCCCCTTGGCGCATGCACGTTGGGTGTTCCTTTGTAGAATTTATTCATTAAATACTAGACAATGTTCGAATTAGACGAGATTGTGTGGGTGAACTGGAGAGGCAAGAAACAACTATGGCCGGCGGCTATTGTTGCAAAATCTTACGAAGGACAGGACGCTGAAAATGTCTACTGGTTTGGAAGCGATGCTTTTTCGCACAACATCAATACAAAGTTAATTTTGAAATTCGACGTTTCTGCGCTCCGTAATGTTATGGGGCGGTCGCGGTGGCCGGTTAAATATCTGGAAGCAATAGAGGATATGATATCATATGCCCACGAGCAACAGATCAATGCCGTTGTCAGGGTTCTTACCGATTTTCAAACAGGCGGTGGAGTATTTCCGGCCAGCATCAAAATTATTCTTGACGTTGCGGACATGTTATCTGAAATTGTCGCTTCTACAGCTCTTGCTGAACCTGGAACTCATGCTACATCAGAGTTGACCGCTTTAACTTCTTCAAAGGCAATTACTATGCCTCCTGCACCTCCCCTTGCATTAAAGCTTGCCGTAGATGCGTCTTCAGTGGAACCTTGTGTGTCTACGGAAGCACCTGTTGCATCACAACTGGATACTTCAACGTCCGATATTCTTCCGGAAGGACCTGCTGCGTCACAACTGGATACTTCAACGTTCGATATTCTTCCGGGAGCAGCTGCTATATCTAAGTCGGTTGCTTTGGGCAGTACCAAGTTTCCACTAATAAAGCGAAAGAGATACGACTTTGGTTTAACAAAAGAAGGATCTGCTACCCGGCCGCAGCGCGTCTCAGCTAAGATTGCAACGGACAACTTTAAACATCAAGGAGAGCAGTCAGAACACGATAGTTACAAAACCGATAGTGATGATAATGATAGCGACGGTGATTACAGAGAAGATTCAACTATTCCACCAGCTGCCGCCAAACGCCGCAATGATCTTACGTGGCCGAATGTTACGGATAATACCAACGCTGGTGGTGCTGAGTTCAGAAGTGACAGCGAACAAGACTACGGTTTGGGTACTTATAACGGAACCAGATGCAGACAATCCGATCCAGAAAGTTAGAACCGTAACGTTGAGAGAAGATTGAATATCGTAGCTAAACGACCCCGTGAAGTCTGCAAAGGAACCTGCCGCTTTAAATGTCATGACATCATGTCTGAAGCTGATCGCGGACAAATATGTCAAAAATACTGGTCCATGGACTACGACCGTCGGACGGAATTCATTTTGAAGCAGACGACCGACCAGGAAGTAAAACGTCGACGAACAAAGAAAGGTACGAAAGCGGGAGCAACGGATGCTGAGCAGCCGCTAAGCTACTTCCGGAATAAGACGATCTTGTATACATTGGATTGCTATGGCGAAAGGAATGCAAGCTGTCGACCGTCCTGCGGCGGCCACAATGTTTGCGCGGTATTCTTCCAAAAGACATTGGCGATATCCCAAGCTACGATTCGAGGAGCACGCAAACGTGGTGGGCAAAACAAATGCAACAAAGAGCCGGATAAAAGAGGACGTCATGCCGCAGCTCACAAATTACCTGATGAGATTCGTGAACTCATAATTGCTCATATATACTCGTTTGCGAGGATTGCGTCCCACTATTGTCGGGCGTCTACGAAGCGGCAGTACCTTGATCCCAACCTAGATATTACGAAAATGTATGAACTCTTCAAGGAAGCGCACCCAGATCTTCTAGCAACACGTGGTCAAGACTACGCTTTTCAGGAATGGTCTTATCGCAACATATTTTTGAACAAATTTAACCTGGGCTCCTTCCGGCCACGCAAAGACCAATGTCTCAAATGTGAGAAATATGAACACTTAATGAAAGCGGGCGAAACGCGGCTGGCCAAGGAGTACAACGAGACTACCCGATTGCCCCATAGAAACCGCAAGGACATTGCCCGAAAGATTTTTGACGACGACCACGCACTTACGAAGCAAAATGCATCGTTCACTCAGGCGTCCTTTGATTTGCAATCAGTCCTTTGCACGCCACATTCCGATGTAAGCCTCTTCTATTATAAGAGGAAACTGAATATTTACAATTTTACTGTGCTTAACCACCAAATCAATGACGGGCATTGTTTCCTGTGGCCCGAGTATGAGGGCCGCAGGGGTGCGTCCGAAATCGGAACTTGTTTGTTGAAATTTTTAAGCACATTACCAGAAGCCATGGCGGATGTTGCTTTGGTGTGTGATTCGTGTAGCGGTCAAAATAAAAATTCCATGATCGCTGCAGTAATAATTCACGCGGTGCGCGAAATCACACACTTGAACTCTATTACGGTGACCTATCTTGAACCGGGTCACACGCAAATGCCCGTAGATAACATGCACTCGCGCATTGAGGCAAACAGAAGATTCATGAAGATATACAGCTATCCAGAATGGTTTGAGATATGCAGGAAGGCGCGAAAAACAGACTATATTATCCATGCAATGCAACATAGCGATTTCTGTGATCTGAAATCGCTTAGCGATGGAATTGGAACGAGCAAGCACCTACAGATGTCCCAGGTGCGGGTCATGCAAGCGAACAAGACAGAATCTACTGAAACAATTTCGGTGAAATACAACTACGATGACGCAGGCTTTACGAAAATTAAATTGCGGCCTCAAAGGAACAGTATTAGCACACTACGGTCATTGTACTCAGCACAATTGCCTATCTCAGCGAACAAGAAGAATGATTTGCTGGAAATGTTAGCGTCAGGAGCGATTCCGAAAGAGTACAGAGGATTTTACGAAGATCTTCCAACGGATGACGGTATTTGTGACGATATAGTGCTGGAAGACGATGACGAAGAAGCATTCTGACTAGCCGTTCCTCGTTTACCTAGCTCAAAAACCCGCCAAAACTCATGGCGTGCCCCTGCGGGGCGAAAGCCGATTCAGGATTCAGGTACCTCGTTTAAAGAATACCCACATGGTAAATACTACTATTTGCACTAGAGATAATGTCACCCGCAGCTGAGTGACAAAATGTTTTAAGCTCCATTGCCTTGAATATTTTTAGGACGCTTGAAGTTATGACCGCGAAAATACCATCCCTGAATTTACTTCATAATAAGGGCAATCTTCCAACTAAGGGTTTTTACCTAATAGGATGAACACCAGTATGGAAAAGTTTTTTACGATTTTCTCGAAATCAATATTTGGGGCTTACTTACTACATTTTGTCGCTGAGACGACGATATATGCAAAGACAATTGAGTATTCATTCATTGTTTCATTCCTCTATGCTTGCGTCTGCGTTATTTTTAGTGTTCGTTACACGCTTCGTTTACTCGTTATCTTTATGAGTTTATTTTCCCAATAAACCTTATTTTCAAGTCTCCGGTTCCGTGTCTCACTATTTCACTTGGAGATACAGCAGTAGGTATATGTATACTGATATTTCATCTTTGCGTGGCAGTACATTGACTAACCTGTCGCGGTAGCCAAAGGTCTTGGTTTTCTGACATGGCCGGAGTTTTCGGCTTTGAACTAATTCACACAGCAGAATGTTCCATCCGATTGTCAAGAAATTTCCTCACATTTCCCAATTTTTATTTGTACCACCGTATTGGCATGTATAATCGTTACCTTGGACCCGGGTGCAAATGCACAACAGAGGTATCAACTGTGCCAAGCTTATCCAACTCCGCGTTTCTCTTGTCTTTCAAAAAGTACCATGCACTTTTTCGCTGACCTATTCAAACATTTACTGGTTATGTTGCCGTTGGCCCTCAATTTTATTCAGTACTTCCTGTCCATGCATGCTTTGGGGTAGGGTGGTTCACTCCACTGCGTCGTTGGACTCTCCTCTTTCGTCGCTAATCGCCGACCCGCCCCACTGGTTTCGGAGGCCCGGCTACACCATCGCTACCCTCCCCCCCTCCCGCTTAGGAAAATTTCACTAGAATTGACAAAAATTAGGTAAACATATGCACCAATTGACAAAAATTAGAGAATATTCCAGCAGATACTATGGAAAATTAGCAAAGATGTAGAAAATTAAGCAAAACTAGAGAAAATTGTGAAGTTTAAAAAATATTGTCATTCTCACCTCCAGTGGCACCGACTACCCGTCTCTTGGGACCTCCGCCTTTGAGCACGTATGTTACTGTCCTAGCACATGAAGTTGATTCCACTGTTCTTTTCAGTTGTAATAAGTTGTGCTGGCGGGGCATAACTGAGTGTACAAATATTCGCTAGCTGTTCATTGACTCAGCTTGACGTTGGTATAATTTTTGGAGTCGATATTAGTGCTTCCTGTTTATTCAATACATGTTATGCTTACTAATATATTTTTTCAATATCCGAATACTTGGTGTGCGTCCTTAACGAAGAGTCTAAATATTCGCAATATCAGAAAAATTGGCAATGTGGTGCGAATATTAGTTACATTTTAAAATATTTCGCGCTGATGACGCTGAGCTGATAACTTATAACACTATATTGTAGACACTCCTTTACGTTATTATCCCTGCCGCGTCATGAACACGATGTCTGATATACATTTAAAAATTGTACATTTGATAGCCAACAGCTGTAATTTCTTTGATCATCAAGTATGCTCACAGGAAGGACGTATTCGTAGTAAATATGAGACAAGCTACCGCAACCCACGGTAGCGCGTGCACCTGTATGACCATAAAACAGGTTCAAGCTACAGCGCTATGGGCCAACACGGAATATATATGTACAACAATACCGTAAGATGATTTATTATAATGTAATCAATGTGTGACAGGAAGTTTATGATTTGGATAATCTGCGATTCACTTATGACGAAATGTAGTAGCGCTTAAATGAGACAATGATTTGTTATTGTCTTAGTTTGAAGACTCTGAAGATTGCTCTCAAGTTTGTTCAATCTGTGACAGTCAATTGTGTCGACTGGCCACGCTCGCCTCGTTTACTTTCGTAACTCGTTCGAACATCGCACCAATATATCAATTCCAAAAGTCGAAGTTTATTGTGAAAATATTAAATTTTTCCGCTCAATAATGTTATATATTTTTAAGATTCGACTAGAATATTTTTATGTTATCAGATCACTGTCAAACTTTCTTAAAAGTTTTAAATTTATAGTTTTCCTGAAATTTTCATAGGAAATTTGAAGAATTGGCATTGCGAATTTTTTATCATCGCCTAAGATTGTGAATTTGCAGATTTATCGGTAAATATTGCATGTGGCGAGTACATGAGCTTGCGAGCTCCAAGCAAGACTGAAGTATATATCTGTCCAAGTTGAACTGTATGTATGACCAAATCTTTCAGATAGTGTTGATAGCTAGAATTATTGTCATGGGGTGCGTCAACAGCACAGAGCGTGCTAGTGCGGAGCGATCCAAAGAAATTGATCGCATTTTGCGAGCTGATTACGAGAAGGGTCAACGGGAAGTAAAGCTATTGCTGCTTGGTGAGTCGCATTTTTTCGCAGTCTGTGGCGCGTGAAAATTACAAGTAGTAGTTTCAAATTGTAGCGACATATGATGTTGTACATCTAATAAAAATTGAATAAATCACTTCACTATATGTGTAGTGTAGTTGAATATTGAGTGTATTACATTGGCCTGTTCACAGCTCTCTGAAAAGTGGAGGGGAGAACTTCGGGAAGCCTCCATGTTCTTTCTTGAGGGAAATTTCAAAGTGCGGGTGATGAATTTTGCTTAAAAATACTAAATATTTTCATATTCTCGTGTAATTTACTGCTATGAATGTATTTTTAAATAACGAAACAACTTTTTAGCTTTAAAAATAGTGGTATATAATTAATGTTTATACAAAATGAAGTAATTTCTCTTAGATAAAACAGTGCATCTATTTGCCGTTTGGCCACAAATCTGTGTCGCAACGCACAGCGTGGCAACTTGAATTCTGCATTTTTCTTTGCGCTAACACATTTCGTTTTAAGAATGATAATACTTGTAGTTCGCGAACATCAAATGTAGTCTGTAGATTTCAAAACACAAATCGGGTGTATTTAGTTCGATAACATAATATAAATTTTCCAGTTCAAATGTCAAACCGTCACTAACCGGTTAATTGATGTTTCAGGAGTAATCGTTATTAAGCCAATATTTTGTTTCTTAACGATTTGGATGCGTTCCTCAAAACGCCAATTTTGCGTTCTTTTGTTTACGGGTGGTTGATACACCGAACAAGCGATCGCCAATCGCTATTAACAAAAATGGGTGGTAGTCGGCGCACCTTAAGTTAACTCATACATAACGTCTCCGCATTCGCTGAAGCTATATGGATATTTATGGTCTCAATTTATAGAGCAATTCATGCACTACGCAGAAGAAATTGTGTGCTACTATCGTCATTATTTACGCGGCAAGGCTGGGTCAAAAATGGTTTTTCAACGGCTCTATTTGAGAATAGACGAAAATATTAAATATCTCTGCAACCGCTCAAGTTATATCGATATTGGTCTTATTTTGCAGAGTAATTTATCCTCTATGTGCTTGCACAACAATCGGGTATTCTTCTCAACTATTCGACCAACATGACTGATATGTGGTGATTTATTTTGTAATTTAATGCTAGATATAGGTGTGTACATCTCTCTAAATTACATATTTAACACTCAGAATTCACCATATCGGCGATAAGACAAGCTATACCAGTTTTACTTTTACACCAATAGAGAAAAACATAAAATGTCCAAAATATGAGCAGTTTAATGACTGACTGCAATTATGGTATTGATAACGGAAAATTTTTAATGATTTTAGCTCTCCTGAAAAGATAAGGATTATTTTATCCCTAATAGTTTGTTATTTTCGCTTTTACCGTCCTCAATAGAGAAAAATTCTTTACTGTTATGCCACTTTCACGCAGAAAAATACAAAGGTACTCAGGGAACGTGTGGGATCTTTTCACTATTTCGAGAAGCCATGCATAGTTTTTTGTTTAAAATAAAATTTTAGTTGTGTTTGCGCATGCAGATTTGTTCATTTTGATGTGGAAATTGTTTTATTTAATTTTCGTTATCAGCCCGCACTGCATTTTTCGTGTTCGGACACAAAATCCTGGTGTCTGAAATTGGCCATTGAAAGAGTCGCGGTTTAAAGGATGGGGAAGATCGCAAGTAAAGGTATCTTTCGGGCAAATAGGTGTCTTCCCCCTTTCTGTATTTCGGAAATCCAGATTTTAGTATTTATATTGCCTAAAGGTATGCATGTTTATTGAGGAATAGTTTGAGGTAATCATTTCAGGTGCCGGAGAGTCAGGGAAAAGCACAATAGTAAAGCAGATGAAGTTAGTTTGACGTTGATTATATTACCTTTTGCATATGTACCTTTCCCAGAAACACTTAGCACAGCTAGTTTACGTAAACATTTTTTGTCTTTTGCTCGTGGAACAATAACGATATTTGAACCGACCGAACCCCAGGCTTGGAAATTTTAAAATTTTCACACTTTGTGTTTTCAAGAGAAACGTTGAAATTCTTAATATATGGTTTCTGAAACAGTTCCATTGCGTCTAAAACAACTTTTTAACCATTTTTTTACTTGATATTTAATCAAAATTTTAATTTCATGAAAGGGTTTTTCTAAACATTTGTCGAGTTTTATGTTCACTGGATGTATCTGGGAGACACAAAAAATTTACCAGGGGTCGCCAACCGGCGGGCAGCGGTTCTCCCTCACACAGTTTAGAGAAGCCAGCTTCTTTGGGTATAGTATAAAGTTACTTCTGTGTATGGCGCTGCAATGGACTAACTTTAGGCAGCAACGTTGTCAAATGCTGACATTTTTCAATTGAATTGTGCAAAGATAGCTATGATTGGTCTAGATTTTTGTCTCTGCTCAGTATAAAGAAAATAGTTCTATTGATGTTGTATGTATTGCACCCAATATGGCAAACACTAGCGGCGTACAACGTAAAACGAACGACAGTTTACACTAAGCATTACCTTGAATGCTTTGATTAATAAATTGTGAAAATTTACGTCTTCTTTGGTTATTGGAGGAGAAATGAAATTATCTTAATATTTACTCAAAATGGCCTTAACGTTGCCCTTAGTATATTGTTTATGTAAACCTTTTAAGACTTTATTGGGATCCAGGACGCTCAGTTTAGAAACTCAAACAACTCAGAAGTGCACACTGTGTACGCTTACACTGTTTCTCGTCGCCGCGCTAGTTGCTGCTTGAGCGAGCGGAGTTTCCACTGAGGGCGCTAGGAGGAAAATTGTAAAAATTTCTTTTTGTCTGTTTCTGTCAGTCATAACTCATTTTCGGGCGGATGGATTTTGATTAATTTTTTCATTCAATAGCAAAAATGATGAGGGTGTGCCCTTTAGTTGAACGCGAATAGCGCTAACCTTATCTTCGGGGTCAAAATGGCAAAATAACCCGATTTTTAAGGGTACTTTATCAAATTTGGCCATACGGGTACCAGTCTTTGGTAGCCCATGTCTCGCAACACAGCCGTGTCTTCGAAAAACTCAGACCACCAGAGTCAATTCATCGAGATCTACAACTTTGCCGAACAAAACGTTTGCGGAAGACTATTCCTTGGGACGCTGTGGGCCCGAATATAGCTCGTCGACGCATTACCAGAAATACTGATTTTTCAAACTTCGGCATGTTGTTGCGTTTTTTACCTTACAACGAGCGTTTATTACAGTACGAAGCACGCTGAATACGATGGTTTTGCATTTACGAAGGTTTCAGGGGTTGTACGTTCGGCGAACCCGATTTCCAAAATGTGGTGGGTGTTCATTTGCTTGGATACTTACTCATTGCTCGTGTGGCTTCAAGTTTGGCCTATTGTATAGGTTCTTCTGTACGCTGAATGTGATAGTTTGATTATCTAGAATCCAACCAAATATTTCACACCATTTCAGAGGTTTTCAGTGGGATTAGGGTCAATAAACCCTATTGCCAAAATATAGTCTGTCTTCAGTAGCTTGGTTAAGTATTGCGTACGGGGCATCAAGAATGGTGTATATATATTCTTACCGGTCTCCCGACCCAGTAAGATAAGATAGTGTCCAATTCGTTCTCGTAGTAGTCCGATTACACAGATTGGCCTGTTTGGTCTAAGGGTTCGGAACGATTTTCTGCTGAAATACGACGCAGCAACAGCTAACAAGGCTCAAATTCGTGGCAATATTTGCGAGTCGTGGAGCCTGGCTTTGAACTCTTTAGTTGTAGGGGCAACAGCGACCGAATTTGGAAGGGAGTTCCACAAATTTAAAATGCGATTAGAGTAGAAGTTATGGCGGCAGGACATTCGATTTACGGAAGATATTGGCCGTAGCTTGTAATGATGTTAGCGCAACGGCCGATATGAGGCTAAGCTGAACAGGCGTGTATAATCATAGTTGCAAAGGCCGTGGACAAGCTTATGGCACCAGATAAAGTCAGCGCGTAGACGGCGCATCTGTAGTGTTTGAAGTCCAAGAATCTGTAAACGATCTTCATACGGCGTATCTCGCAGGCGAGGAAATAGTTTCATTGCTCTGCGTTGAACTTTCTCAAGTATACCAATGTCTCTCTGATAATGTGGACTTTATGCGCAAATGGCATATTCTAATTTGGATCGGACTAAGACAAAGTAAGAGGGCACAGAAAGTCGTTTCGTCCCAAAAACGTAACGTACGCTTCATATGACGCAGTGTAGTATATATTAGCTTCTGCGGCTAGGCGCGCGCAATGTTTAGAAGGTTTGAAAGTCGCAGATATTGTGACGCCAAGATCTTTCATACTTTCGACACATGGGATTTGTTGGTTTTCTATGAAATAGGAAATTTGGGGGTTGCAGTAACCGAAATGTATACAGCCAAACTTGTCACTATGAAAATCTACTAGCCACAGCTTAGGCCATCTGAACAAAGAATCGATATCGTTTTGAATATCACAAGTAGCCATGGACGAAAATTGCCGCGGTATGTGTCGAAGAAGTTTCGTACCATCTGCAAACATCTAGGCACCACAACTTATGTTTTCAACAATGTCATTAATGTAGAATAAAAATAATATTGGACCATGAACCGAGCCTTGTGGAGCACCAGACGTAAGTATTAAGATGATATGATTGTACACCGTTTACGACGGCGCGCTGCGTACGGTTTGAAAGAAATGATCTAATCCAGCCCAAGAGCGGCTCACGAAAACCATATGCATAGAGCTTGATCAGCAACCGTTCATGAGGAACTCGATCGAATGCCTTCGCAAGATCTAGATAGATGGCGTCTGCGCTGTCTCCACTGTCAATAATTCGGGACAAACTGTCGAAAAAGTCAATAAGTTGAAGTTCGCAACTGCGGCCAGGAATGAAGTCGTATTGTTTGGTTGACCAAACTTCGTTGTCCAATCCTTTATCACAGATTCCATTATTTTGCAAGCGCTTGATGTCAAGCTTATCGGTCGATAATTTCTCTTATCGAATCTGCTTCCTATTTTCAGTATCGGTATTATGAGTGCGAATCACCAGTCGCCCGGAACCCACACGTTTGACATAGAATCACTAAACAATTTGATGAGATGGTCTGTCACTCTGCGCATTCTCGAAGTACAATGTTGGAAATGTTATCTGGCCCAAGGGAAGCACCCGGTTTTGAAGTAGCTATTTCCGTATCGACAGCAGCAGCGTGAAGGATATAGTGACCAAAGTCGCGGTAGTCTGTGAGGGGAACTCGGGTAGAATAGATGTATCTTCGACAACGAATACAGATGAGAAGTAGTCCTTAAGAATGAATGCCGCGGCGAAGTCAGAACCACTGATGGAACCATCTTCATGTACTATAGGTCCAATTCTATTTTTTTAAGTTTTTTACCACCGTTTACATACGACCACCATGATTTTAGGTCAGTGTGTATATTCGCAGGAAGCTTTCTCTCGTATGACCAGATAGCATAGCCTTGTACTCGCGCAAATTCTGTACTAGACAATGAGTAGCGATCCCATGAAGCAGCAGTGTATGATCGGCGAAAAGCGCGATAGGCATTTTTCTGACGCTGTAAGGCATGTAGAAGGTCACGCGTGACCTACGGTTCATACTTACGGCGCACTTGGTTTCGGTGGGTTGCATAGGAAGAGATAGCCATATTTACTGAGTTACGAAAAGTGGACCAAAAATCATCAGTTGGTGCTTCTGTTGCAGAAGTTAACTCGTGATGAAGAATTCGACGTAGCTTGGACCAATCTGTTCGGAAAAAGTTGTATTTGCAACCTTCGTTTCTAGGGCGACCTATGGGCAGGTAAACAAATAGGCTGAAACGAAGCAAGAAATGGTCTCTCAGACCCAAGCCTTGTTCGACACTGACGGAATCAATCATCTCGTCTTCGTTTGTAAATATTAAATCTAGAATTGCGTTGTTGCGTCGTATGTAGCACGAGGGCCACGTCGTTCATTACATCCATGAAATTGTCACAGAATGTGGGCCAAATACCATTCACCCAATCAATTTCACCGTAACTGAAATCTTCAGCAAGTAAAATATGTGTAGTACCATAGTTGTTTATATCTGAGATAGCTCTGAGAAATGCATCGATTTCGATGCGGCTGTTTGAGTGTGACCGATAGGCGCATACTATAAGCAATGTGTCATTTCTCGAAGGGGGACGCGTGCTGATACTTTATCTTCATAAGCGTGTGCATTGAAGGAGAGTAATGGGGTGAGATTAAGCCAATCAGCGATATATATTATAACTCCGCCACCTGCTTTGTTAACGCGGTGTTTACGAAACATAGCATAGCCATCAAGGGACAGTTCAGTGTCAGGCACAGAAGGGTGTCCCTATGACTCGCAAATAGCCACTACATCCACATAGTTATTGACAATAAACAATCTGAACAAGTGCATTTTGTTAACGACACTTCGTGCGTTAAAATATATACATACAATTTAGATGATTAGAAATTGCATCATTCTTAAAAATAGGATTATTGTTATTGTTGTTGTTAACAGTGCTTTTGGTTGCACCATATGGACTACCGTAAAACTTATCACAATAATAAAACGTATTAGATGATACAGCAGAATTATGTAAAACATTTGATGATAATTCATTAGTAAAACACATACAATTAAGGTTGAAACAATCGGTACACATAATGTTTTCATCCTTACTATTCAGTTGAGAGTGTGGGACGCCCCGGGCCTCGCTGTGGCTAAAGGGGATGGATTACTCATGTGCGGATTTCTCCTCGTTGATTCATGATGACCTCTCTAATGACTTGTCTTATATGTCCGCTGTACCCCATGATCATAACTACCGCTTGGACGACGTTCAACGATGCGAGAATTACGAATAACAAAATCTTTACCACTTGACTCACGTGCGTTTTTCAGTTTGGCTATTAATGGTTTGTCTGCAGCAATACCATTCGCTGTGAGATCAGGCTTGATAGATAGATGTTTAACCTTGTTCCAGCCAAGTATTTTGCGTTTGCCAATACCTGGTTTCGAACCTACACATTATGGAACCGATTTGATGGGCCGTGTTTTAAAAGCATCGTACTTGACAACACTTGTAGCACTTTAAATGCAATGTCACTTGGCTGTATATGAATTGTAGAGAGAACGTCTGTGATAATATTACGCTCGATAGACTTACGTTCATCAGTGTTATTCTCATTGACTTCAGCCAAACGAAAGAGCATTCTTCAGAGCTTCCACCCGTGCTGTCAGATCGTCCAACCGAGTTTCCGCCACAGCGATACCATCGAGGATATTACGAACTTTCGGTGCAGAAAAGGAACAGTCCCATGGTAGATGTTCAGGCGCCTTTGCTTATTAGGCAGCAAGGGCCGCCGAAATACCAGAACATACCCGATGGAATGTCCGCTTGCAGAAGCGGCAAACGACAACATTATCGCCGTTGGCAGCATTGATTTTTCGATTCTTCGTCGGAGACGTTGCTTTATGGCAATACAGATCTCCCATAGGATTGGTGTCAGTGTTCCGAGAGGAACATTGCTGAGATGCATTTGCGTCAGCCATTGTCAAGAATTGTAATTTTATGCAATTAATTAGTTCCGAATAATTAATAACACCCGAATGCAGTTGGGTTAAAACCCAATATAGAATATTTAAATATATGTTTGTAGGCATGCTGAATACGATGGTTCGGTTATCTAGAGGCTAGCACGAATCCTTCGTGCGTTTTTAGGTGTTTTCGACTGATTTTTGGGAGAATAGATTTTAGTGTTTTCAATGGGTTCAGTGCTACAGAGGTTTTTGTGTAATATATACATCAGACACAAAGCCTGTTACAAGGGGATTTTACAACGTTACCACTTGATGAAACCACTATCGCTCCGTTTCACCCTCGGTTGAGAGTTATGTACTAGTGTAATCGAAAGGAAATATTACATGTAACATAAAAATTCAGTTATGTTTCATAGTAACAAAATTTGAACATTGTCGAAACCCAAAAATTTCTAGAGCTAAATCATAGCAGCTTAGCTAAATTATATATCATTGAGTGAGCGAAATTCCGATTCCACAAAAATTATGTTCTGCGAAAAGCAAAAAAAATACCGGAAACTGAATTTAAAAATCTTTTGAAAATGTTTGTGTTTCGCAATATTTTCGCTCTACTTGTTTGAGCAATATAGTATATATACATTTTTGCGCAATTGGGCAAAATAAAATTTTAACTCAACAAATTGACCTGTAAAACGTTGGTAGGACAAGTATTTTACATGGAATTTTTTCATGGTAACCTTGTTGGAAATAGTTATCTTAACGTTATATTAACAAAGCAACATCAAAAAGATGGTTTTATGGCATTCGCTTGACCCATTCAGAGAGCTATGTTATATATTATTGAACTTGTTTAACTTGATAGTATTTGTATAGTCATTGTATTTATGGTACAAGTCGAAATTTGGTCTTTGAATTAAAGATAATTTTGGTCGAAAATTTCAAATCAGTAATTAACTTGTCAATTACGATTTGTTAATTTTGGTTTTGATTCGAGTCCGTATATTTTGAAATTTATTATGTCATTTGACTAGGGAAGTTTCTTCTATTACCTTATGTTCTAGATGAAACATTTTAGTAAAACAGCGGTATAAATAATTGTCACCTATTCGCGCAATTATATCTCACTAACCGGTTTTCTCTTAAATTGCGGGACTTGTTAAATTCAGAGGAGCTCCATATTAGTTGTGTACTAATAAATTAATAATAGCTGATACTAAAAGACACCGTTAATGTCATGATGTGTTGTAATATTTTACAGTGGTATTTAGTTTTATGGTGCAGTAATGTGAGAGAATTGTAAAATGGGTGTAAATGGCATACTATGAAGCCATTTATAACCATATGGAGATACAATTTGATTCAAGGCTATAATATACATTCAAAATAATACATAAATTTCCAATGCACAAACCCAACGTTAAGTTCAAAAAACATTTTTAAAGGTATATACAAAATATTTTGAAATGAAACATATGATATGAATTTTTTAAAATCACTGACTCAGAGTATAGATTGTTTGTTAGAAGTATTAAGACGGAGCTTTCTAACTTGGGACATGGCACAGCATAGTAAACGTTTCTGAGCATTTTAAATTTCTGTAAGCTTATCTTATAAAAATGATCTCAAACAATTGCCCATGCAATTTTTATCTACCATGTGTTGTTATTTTTGTGAATCAGTACATTCGGCTTGCAGTTAAGTGCCAACCCTGCAACGCAGCCAAAATTGTTTCCTTGGAAAACAACTGTGTTACGTGCTAAATTTGCGGAGTATTACCACGGTTGTGAACTATACCTGGCCTCTCTAGAGGGTGGACGCGGGGCCCACGATTTTTGATATATCCCAAACTTCCGGCGGTTCCCCTAGATCTGTAGCAAAATTTAATATTACTGACTATAGTTCAAGTATTCATAAGAAACTTTTAAGTTAAAACAAAACGCTGAGAAACTTTTAAGTTAACGGCTTGCGGCATCTGCATTATTTAAATAATAAATATCAACAAAAACAACGATAACAATGTTGTAAATGCATGAAAAAGATAAAATACAATTGTAAACTTCCAGTTAATCCTGGGGTACGGATTTCCTGTCGGTAACCTACGTGGAAATTCTCCCAGGTATTTCTAGTTCCCCCAATGTTGGCGCTAGGGCCGCCAGATCAAAGCCTCCTGGCATTTTCAGTTAACCAGCTCAAAGCCCCCAGGTAAAATTTTGGTCGTGTGGGGAAGCCAGTATTGCGCTTCTGTTCAGAAAGTAGAGTATTGACTAATTTTCTTTCATGACCAGAGAACAATATTTAGCAACGTAACTTCGGCATATCTAGTAATTCGCGTCGTCGCGAAACAGAGCGAAACCACCTATCCTGTGTTCAATGCATGGAGTGTACATTCAGTGTGACGCAATTTAGGCAGTAAGGAATAAGAATATCGTTATCGTGCTGTGACCACAAAAACCCGAATATCACGCCGATTAATAAATTAAGCAATAATTGTCGAAAAAATATAGCTTCCTGAACCTCTTCCAAGCCAAGAAAGATAATAATATTAGGGCAATACTTTAAGAGCAACGCATTATTTATACTCTATACCGATATGTAGTTCTGACTTCTACATTCGCTCTAAAATTTTGCCAGGCGCATGAACCGAGGTTGGAGGGGTGGGGTTCGCCGAATTTTGCCGAGCCTCGTTCACTGTGGGTACCCTGGCTTGAACTTTAAGGCGAACTGGGGAGTCGAAATTTTCAAAATTTAACATTTTTCAACGAAAATGCTAGAATTGTTAATAATTAGACACAGAAACTGTGTAAAAACGTGTTTATTGGGGTTAAAAGCAACTTTTTGCTGACATTAGTTTAGTTAACTTTTTAACTTTGTAAAGGGATTTTTGTAAAAAAGTTTTATCAATTTTATATGTCTTCTGGGGGGTGTTTTTTCCTGCGGGGTAGCCAAAATTTTTGCTAGGGGGGCACTCGTCAGCACCCCCATTTTGGAGAAGCTAGTAGTTGTATGTTCTATACGAAATGTTTTTTCTGTTTCAGAATCATTCACGAAACCGGATACACAGACGAAGAACGGAAGGCTTATCGGCCTGTCGTGTTTTCGAATACAATACAAAGCATGGGCGCAATTATTCGTGCAATGGGTTTGTTGAAAGTCGATTTTGGATCACCGAGCAGAGCGGTACGTATGAAAAAAAACATCACTGGCTTCTCCAAATAGGAGACCTTGGGCCCGCAGGTAATTTGACCTCACCCGGATCCCCCAGGTACTTTCATGCTAGTTTAAATTTCCAAATTTTTTCCTGCGGGGCTAAAAACACTAAAATTTCCTCCTTTTTAGTAACCACAATTATATATAATTGTCGAGTGAAACGTTTTTGACGGTTACAGTATTTCATGTTCCCCCATTTCAACTACGGAGTCCCCCATATGAACTGGTCGAAAGCCCCAGTTATATTCGGCTCCCCCAGTTCCGAATTGGCTGACCCCCAGCTCATGCCCCAGGTATAATTTGGTATTTTGGTGAATCCAGCATTATGCGTTACAACTTGTGTGGTATGTTTGTTCGAAAAGTGTCGTTGAAGGAATGTAATTGAACTGAAGTGTCTTTGAAGTAAACCGCATCTGCTTTTGGTACAGAGCTGCAAATTGCGTCTTTACCCATTTTATGGCACGCGTGTTGTTCTGAGTTTAAAATCTTTGTTTTTTATTATTATGTAAACGGTGGGAGCTCATCTAAAGCAGCATGCATGGTATTTTTATTTTATTCTCAAGACTTGTTTTACTTTCTTGGTTTCAGTAAATTTAGGTGCAGGTAAAGTATTGTTGTGTTGTTACGATACGAAATGGATCTGAATAAAATAACTACATACTATCGAAATGCAATGTTTTTGAGATGCAATATCCTTAAATATATACTGGCGAATCTATCTCTACATCGTGTAAATTAGAGAATTTGATTTCAGATTAGTGAATGAATTTATGCTTCTAAAATTAGATTCTAAAAGGTGTTTGTTTAAATATGCTTGTTGTTTTTGCTTTTAATTTTTTCCATTTACATTATGGATTTTAGGATGACGCTCGACAGTTCTTTGCTTTAACAGCAAATATACAAGAGGGAGAATTGTCTGCCGAATTGTCTTCGTGTATGCGCAGGCTTTGGGCTGACCCAGGCGTCCAGCATTGCTTTTCCAGATCTCGAGAATATCAACTTAATGACTCAGCGCCTTAGTAAGTACAAATATTTGTCGGTTAATAGCCATTCTATTTTTTTGGTGTGGAGGTGATTCCTGCTAACGGGTGTTGTGGTTTATTAGATGAAAATGCTTTAATCATTTCTACACATCCAAACTGTTGACTGTTTTTAAATATTAATAACTAACTCTACCTAGTGGATATATAATGTGATAGTAAAAATTTTTAGCAACGTAATAGGAAGAAAATGTTTCAGGAACACAGAATACAATATTAAAACTGAACTCGTGGTTTGATATGCGCTTTTGTTAATACAACAAAAGTTATTGTTTAAACCTCAATAAAGTGGCAGTTTATTGCAAAATCTGTTGCATTACGCGATTTCTATAATTATTGCTGCATTTAGCAACTTAAAAATTCGGCTTGGGTAGTTATCGTACAAAGTCAATGAATGCATAAAATAAATGCATACATAAGGCATTGTATTTATATAAGCTTTCAACCTCTTTTTTATATTATACAATAAGCGCAAATATATAAAGGTGTCTGTAGGGCGCTGCATACTTTTTCATATCTGTTTTTAAAGATTCATTCAAATTGATACAGGAAGTTCGTACTGGGTTAAATATAACACAACAAATGAGGCGGTTTGACTATGGCGGACCTATGCCAGTAAGGTGTGGTCTATGTTATCAAAATTGATTTGATGAAACAATAGACAAGCTTTCAATCGGCAGTCGCCACACATTGCATCCTACATAGCAGTCATATAATCGAACTCAACGAAGAAGGAATTAATTCCAGTAGACTTATTACAAAAAGTTTACTGATACGGGTAACTGAAAGCAAGTCGAGAACGTAGACATGCTGGAAAATTAACGGAAGTTTGAGGGATCTGCCCTACCAGAATATATAACACTTCCGAATTCATAATCTGCTACCTTTTATTGTATGGTAAGCACTTGGATGTGCTAAAACCATAATCGTTATTTTCGTGTAAGAACTATTCTGCTTTAAATGTTTTTCAGTTACCTTTCTTCTCTTGACCGGATTTCTCAGCCAAACTATATTCCAACTCAAGACGATGTATTGCGCACGCGTGTCAAAACAACTGGTATTGTTGAAACTCAATTTTCATACAAAAATCTCCATTTCAAGTTAGTTTTCTCTTCCTCGAAATTTCGGTGAGCTAATCAGCTTCAGTGACATTGTTTATTATATTGAGAATTCATGTGTTTAAGAATCTTCATAGAATAACTTTTGTGTTCAGCAATTTTAATAATCTATATCTGATGACAGACTTCTTCATTGGCTGAAAATTTTGTCATGGGCAGGGATCCAATGGTTCCGGTTCGAAACGGAGGGGATGGATTTTGCCACCTGACACTAAGTAGCCTCCCACCGGCTGATTCGAGGGCGTCCACTTCGGTTTCAGAATCTAACTTTTTTAAATTTAATGTTTTTAACGGGAAATGCTAAAATTTTTAATAAATGGCCTCAGAAATGGTGCAAAAACGCCTTTTCAACCAATTTTTTTGATTAAATTAATCACATTTATGACTCACAAGGAATAAAAGATTTGCCTGATTTTATATTTTTTACCAGAGGAAGCAAAAAAATTTGTCAGGACCACCTTTTTCGCTAAGAGCGTCAAAAAAGCCACGAAACCCACACTTCACTAAAGCCAGGCAAGAACACATACAGCTTGCGATTAATTTTCCGCTTTGAACGACGCTGTATGTGACGTCTACTAAAATCGCATGCACAGTTCTATTTCGTGATTTATCTTCATAATGATTAATTTGTCGTTATCTAAATACCTGTCCCTCTATTTTATAAACATTTTATGCGTTTTTATTTAAATTGAATTTAGTGATAGTTTTATTTGAAAATGTTCTAAGCGTAGGCCAATATTTTTGTTGTACTTGACAAGACAGTTGGGTATGAACGTCGTGCAGCGTGAAATTTCTTTTGTTACCTTTAAGCAAATGTCAGAACGCATAAGTATTCGCTGATGGCAAATTCCCGGAGCTTTGTAGAACTTAAACAGCTCAGTGTAAGCAAAACACACAAATTTGGTGTGTTTTTACTCGATTTTGTTTGCAGTTCGACAGTGCATTTCAGAATGTTCGATGTCGGAGGCCAACGGTCTGAGCGCAAAAAATGGATTCACTGTTTCGAGGGTGTTACAGCAATAATATTTTGCGTTGCTATATCCGAGTACGATATGGTTCTGGCGGAAGATGAAGAAATGGTATGTTTGCTGCTGTCGTAAAATATTCTCGTAAATAATATTTTTGTAAGTTTATAAAAGACAGCGTAAATATATTGGAATAGTAATGAAAAATTAGATGACAACAGGTTTGTATTTCACTCCTATATTAAAATAACTTAATGGTGTTTTATCTGGGTGCAGGCGCTTCTTGAATTCAGAGATTCTCTCTAAATTCTGTTATGGGCCTCTTTGAGCTCCATCTTTCGATGGTTGGTCTCCTTGGTTTTGTAATGGGCGTTAGTTATGCTCCGAAAGCTATACTTACTAGGTTCAATTTTTTGGGTCATACAAGTCAAGCTTGCTTGCACGAATTATCTCTTTGAACAAAGTAATTTTTTGATGCAAGTAGACTTTTCACTGTTTGTTAGATTTAAATTATTTAGAAAATGCGGCGAAAAGTTGATAAATCTTTCACAAAAGACTACCGACGTATAGTTATTCTATCATCAGTATGACATGAGTTCTTGCGAAGGATCTTGTTATAGAAATATCTCGAATTGTTCGAAAATCTTGTCAATCGTTCTTGATTAGCCTTCTGGTTACGTAGACTGCAACGACAAGTACCGGCACTGGCGGCTAACAGAGTTTTTCATTGTTTTTTAAACAATAAAGCGACGATTATTTCAGAATCGAATGGTTGAAAGCATGAAATTATTCGACTCGATATGTAACAATAAATGGTTTACCAACACGTCGATAATCCTCTTTTTAAACAAGAAGGATTTGTTTGAAGAAAAAATTAAACGTTCACCTTTGACAATATGTTTTCCAGAATACAAAGGTTAGTCGAGGATGGATTCGTAGCTATCTTAATTAATTTTCATTGTGGTTTTCCCTTTTGTAGTAAGTTGTGAGATTACTAACATTAGTTTTATAATACTCGCACGGTGTTCGCGCTCCTCAAATCTCTTCGAATAGCTAAATTTTCCAATTTCAACAAGCATCAGAAATATAAATTTCTAAATCCTCCTCAGATTTTATTAAATTTTAACGCAAAAAAGTGAACATAAATAATTTATTATATAGTATGTAGCAGAAAATTGCAAATTGTAAAGTCGTTAGCTTGTGTAAATTTCCTGCTTATACGTTTTGTTTTGGCTCTTGACTCCGCCATGTCCTGATTTAGCCTGATGCTCAGTGTGTTGACTCAGAAATGAAAAAATATAGTCGTTATGTTATTCCAGCTATTTTGCCTTGCGATTTTTTCGTGCTAGGATTCCGATTTGTTTTTAAAGCTGTCTCTTGCTTGCGAACGTCAACCTGCCAGTAGAACTTTTATCATGTGTTAAGAATTTCATATATATTACGATGCTTTGACTTATTTCTCCAAATAGGAAGTGAGTGCCCCTGCTATATCGACCTACCCCAAGATTCCCGCCCCGGTTCATACCTTTTTGAACAGTCAAACTTTGCTAATTTTATCTGTTGGTTAAAAATGGTAATTTTCCACTATTTTGGCTAAAATCCACAAAATTTCCTATGAGGCCAAAAGGAACTCAAATTTTTCCTTTACTTATGCAGTCAGTCGTGCAATTGCACATTATATTTCACGTTTTTTCAGTTGCAATATTTTATAATCCACCAGTTGAACCGGGGGAACCCTCTGGTAAACTTGTGGGGGGGGGTGGCCAGAGGTAGTTTCAGCTCTCCCTAGTATCTAGTTTCGCGCCACTGGGTGTAATTTTTTTAGTTAAGGGAATCCAGCCAGGATTATGTAATTTTGCGACAATTTTTGCATTGTAACTTACACAAAGTCAGTGACAATGCTCAATTTAGTATACGTTATTAAATTTACTGGCCAGTCCAACTAGTTATAGGATATAACCACGTTGCTGTATAGTAGGTAGTCTAGTCCGTTCATATTCGTGAAATTTTAGCCATGTCCCTTCCACTCCATATACACGGAGACCCAACGTTCAACTAAATTCATGATTTTTAATTGTCTCTAAATTCATATTTTCTGTACAGTACTCGGTATGTTATAGGCTGAAAATATTTGTACGACAGTGAAACTATCTGAATGTATGCAAATATTTGTTCCCCTCAGTTTGAAACACCTCCGAAAATGAACATAGGCCCACTAAAGTTTTCTCACTTTTCGGAAGGCTGTGCACTGAATTCTGCCATTTTCCAAGTTTAAAAAAGTCGGATCAGTAATAATTAATGAAATTTGGGATACTTGAAGTTTAATATTTGAATTTGGTAGCTTCCAGGAATTTTTTTTTAATTTTTATTCAAATTAGAACATATTTGTCAAAGCTTCTCGTTGCAAATTTTAGAATATTTTCATAAATCGCAAAATATTTTTGATGAAAGCATAGAAATATTTAAAATAAGCAATATGGTCAAACAGCAAAATAAATCAAATTCGATGCCATGAGCTAGTTTGTAGTCATGGTATTGTAGGTTTTTCGTATTTACTCCGCTAGGCCACATTGCAAGCTGCAACCTCAAAAGTATAGTTCAGAAATATAGATAATCCAAAACATCTGGAGAAAGTTAAAAAGTAGCAAACATTTGTGAATCTCAAACCGTACTAAGCCCAAAAAATCCTAAATTATGACTGTTTTTCGGTTATAGCTCTGTTCAGACTAAAGATTTTTCAAACTCAAAATCCAGATCACTGTGTACAAACATTTCGGTGTAAGCTGCATTTTTCACAGTCCAAAAATGCGCCATTTCGTATGGGCGGCCTCGTGATGATTCTCGGTAGAGAATCTTGTGTGGGTGGAGCGAAATTTAAATTTTGATGTTTTTTGACTTGTCTCTGGGTTTGTTTTTGTTGTGTTTACTCATTTTTAACAGTGTGGATATTGTTAGTGATCGTCACTGCTTTATAAAATTAGCCTGAAGATGCTAACAGTGCTTTTGATTACCCCTTATATTTATTTCGATCAGATTGCAGAACCTGCATCGAAATCGAACATAATCGCTGGTTAGTGGCCCAGCTGGGTGGACCCGGTTCAATCCCGTAATAAAGAGCCCAGATAAGCAATACCGCACTATAAAGTTGTAATTGTGGCAACGTAGAAATCTATACAGCTTTGCAAGTGGAAGATTTTGCGTTTTTAACTGGCCACTAATCCGAGACATTAACCAGTTCGTTCCTTGACGTAAGCCAACTATATATTGAAATTGATTGCATAAAGCCACGTTATGCTGAATCAGCATCACGCTTTCCCCCAAAAGGTCTTAGGAAAACATTGCAATAAAGAACGTCTTCAATAGATTAGATTCAAAGGTTGGTGATTCTCTCTGAGAAGTCGTATTTAAATTTTGTAAGTGGTCATCGGATAAAATGCGACGGCATCCGGATATCACTACTTCGTTGTCGCATCCGGATATCCACGTGTTTCACTGTTTATAGAATGTTAAAGTCGCTAGGTTTGTAATAAACGTAATTGAAATAGCATTTTGTCGTGTTACATAAAAAACGACCGAACATGGGCTGCTATAACAGTTGGCGCCCACAGACATCAAACAAGCACCTTGAAATCATATAACTCATGTGACAACCTACAACTTCAATAGTCTATACATACGATATTATGACATTCCAATAAAATGATGCATATCGAAGAATTATAACAGTACTGCTGTTTGGTACGACTATTATATTGTATTACTGCGTTGCTGCTGTATCAGGGCATTTCCGAAATCGTGAAGTGTGTCTTTTTAAGTATATTATTGTGCACAGTATTCTAAATGTGTGTGACTTACAGTACGAAACAGAAACGACTGTCGCATTTCGAGCGAATCGCCCGCGAGTGGCTCATTCGAGATTTCGAAACTATTTGAATTACAATAAGTTCTATTTTTATAACAAACTTATTTTGAGCGAGTCGCCAACGGGCGACAGTAATTTTTGGGGGTTATGTACTCTTGTAGCATTGAATTACGGATTGACCTGCTGTTTTGTAATATCCCAGTGTATTAGTGTATTGTTTACATAAAATTATCGAGATTGATTTTTCTTTGATTTTGTGTCATCCAATTGTACAATAAAACAATATTTTCTAATGTAAAAAGGCTTGTTACTTTAGTTACTCTAGCGTACGACAGTTGTACCTAATCGAATTGCGTTCAATGAGCACAAAAATAATTATGTTTCAGGTTTGAATGCGTATGAACAAGCGGCAGCATATATCCAGATGAAATTTGAAAACTTGAACAAACGTAACGACGGTCAAAAAGATATTTATACACATTTTACGTGTGCTACCGATACAAATAATATTCGATTCGTTTTCGACGCTGTTACCGATATCATAATCAAGGATAATCTCAGGCAGTGTGGCTTGTTCTAGTAGAGTAGCAGTGACAATGGCAAATCGAATAGCCGGATTCACATCTGTCTCAGATGTTTTCATTCGCCGCCGGGCTCATATTAGCTTTCCACGGAAACATTTCTCATCCTGCTGATGGCTCTGGCTAGGCTTTTCTCAACTAGGGGTATGTCGGGCACCTGGAAGGCTCCCACTGGGAATCGGAGAGCAGCAAGCAAAGTTGCAATACCCATAAAAGATGGGATATGCTATTTTGAAGTAAATTTTATGAAGGTATAAGACAAATTGTCCTTGTTTGAGACAACTATTGGTAAAATATTTGAAGAAGGAAGGTTTTAGATATCATTTTATTCACAAAAATATGGAATAAAATGGACAAATAATTTGTAGTATTATAAAATTTTGAGACAGAATTTAGGAATTATCCAAGCAGGCAACACGGAATTTTTAGGGGGTCGACTAGGGTCGGGACTATGTTAATTTGGGGACGCCTACATGTTTTCCGCTAACGACCACTCAAGTGCTGCGCTGTAAAACAAAATATTGCTGAGTGTGAATCGGGTTAGTGATTGGTATGTGTCAAATACTTTGAAGGCAACTCTGCATCATTGTTGTGACTGGCTTTATGTACAATTATGTATTGTTGACTCATTTACTTTGTAATAATATTCCAATATTTGCTGGCCTTTTATGTAGCGAAAGTGTTGCGTTATAACAACATAGTTTTTAAGTTTGTATGCTACTCGTGATTTGTAATTAGATATTGATTGGCGATACCAAACTTGGGTAGCAAGTAATTTGTTTATGTCAAAACGTTCTGAACATGATTCTTAAGGATTTATAAACTGAATAGATCGTCAATAACATCTGCCTTCCTGATGGAACACCAATGGGTGAGATCGTTTTTACATAATATTACGATAATGAGAATGTTTCTAATGTGTATCATTAGTATTTTGTTTAAAATACATCAAAAATAGTTTTATCTCTGCAGACGGCAGTATTTTCTTGGTTAACATTAGTTTTCTACGCTAGACAACTTATTTCTTTGTGCTACAACAAAATGTAATTTGAGAGTCTTCCTTCGATAAATATTTGTGTTTCTTTGATGCATTCGTCAATTACCATTAGTTTGATGTCTGTAATGTAAAGATTGTTTGTGCGGAAAACATTACACACACAGTAAACCACAGATGATTATCCTGTGTAGTTGTCTATTACATGTGTTCGCATAATGTGCCTGGGAATGGTGGAATCTGCTATTTGCAGTCCAGCATTCTCCGAAAATGAATGACTTGTTTAGAATGACCGCATACTGGACATGATTTACTTGCGTGGGAAAACGTCGAACAGGTCTGGGACACGTCTAAAAATGAAATGCTCTAAATTTCGGACGGTTGTATAACGCAATCTAAGTTTTCGAACGAACCTCGTTTGAGCAGTACTTTTTTCTCCCGAATTAGTTTTTGCATAGCCTTGTTGAGAACTTTTATGCAATGAATTGTTTTTATGTTGTAACGATGCTTTGTTGAAAGGTGGCCATCAAAATTACTGTTTTATTGTTATGAATAATTTTTAATAACGGAAATAGTACCTATCGGATTTCTTTAGTGACGCACACTTAACACATTATTCATTAACATTTTACTGTACATGGTAAGTGGTTTATGTTTTTGTTCAATATGTACTTTAATTCAAACTCGGTTTTCGTATATTGAATAATTCTGTGGCATGCGCAATTTACATTATTTTGTTGTTACTTAAAATTTCGAGTTATTACTTATTTCTGATATTATTGTAATTATGTTACTGTTTCATTTGTCTTATACTTATTTCATAGTTAAATGTGTTTTTCTATGATTTTTGGACATAAAGCCGACGTTGCTTTTACTTCACTCCCTCACTGCTTTATTCGGTTGCAAACATTTTGCACTGGCGCCGACGATTTTTGAAAACGCTTATCTACTCATTGAAAATGGTGTTGTAAACATTGAAGATTTTCGCTGATACTTAACGATAGAAAATGAGTAATTTTTTTATTTTTTGAGTCGTATGTTTAAAAAATGAACAAATAATTATTTATAGTAATAGTTGTATGTGCTGTCTCGCAGTACATGATTTTTCTCTGATCGGGATAGCCAATATAGCAATAATTTTGGTGTTTTGGGCTCAAGTCTTGTACCCTAGGTGCCGGATATCCGGTAGCACAAAAGCATATCCATATTTAATTGTTGTGACTGCTTATATTTTTTCGCAATATACACCATATTCTCCCGGGTCAGTAAGTTCACATATTTTATAAGTCACATGATTTGGAATAATGCGTTCAAGTTTTTGGTTATGTATCACCATAAGGTACAAAAGCAATAAATTTTAGCTACTCTAATATCGCGGCATTCTGATTGTTTTACAGTTGCTGAAAATTTAGGTAGATATGTTTTTGAGAAGTGTTAAACGTGCAAGGGAAAGCCTTAGTATTAATAGTCACAACCTGGTTATTACTATAATTATCGAACGACTCTGCGGATCTAATTAGAATTAACACAAGCGACCGCAATTGGGTCATTCTTGCCACAGACCCGATTCGAGTGACGGGTCAATGCGCGGTCCGGAAATGAGCTAACGAGTCGTCGCAAATCATGCTGTATCTGATCGTAACAGAGCGTTGCTGGCAGAAGCACAACTTAACTTTATTCGACAAAACTGCGATAGAATACTCATGTAATGTAATAAGTATAAGTGCAGCCCAAAATATACTGAAACACAGATACATATTTTTGAGCATTTATTACTATTTTCATTGCGTACGTTCTGTGCCGCATATACAGAATAATATGTAGGTATCTTGAGAGACCGCAGTCGGATCGGGGCTGAAAATGTGGATCCGATGTGGTTTATAGTTAACAAAATAATTATTATTTATTGTGTTCATTAATGTTATGCCTTCGATATATGCTCACGAGAACAACGAAATTGGTGCATTATTTTGTGTATTTGTATTGTGTATGTTTCAGGGCACAAACACTTTTGTGTCCCATTTATTATTTCATCTGGGATTGGCAACATATCTTTTTAAAGTGCAATAATCTACAGCCAAAAAAACAAATATTCGCCAATAATGACGGTTCCGCGGTTCCAATTCCTCGCAAACGCACCTACACAAATTTTTGTTATTTAAGCGGATGTGTAAATCATAGTGTAATTTATTAAATTGCAAATAAAGGTATAATAGTAATTATGTAAGTATATGAATTATCAAGCCTATTATCATATATTTATGTATTTCAATAGGTGGCTTTCATGCAGTTTTGTTTAAGGAGCGTTGATTTTTGTTTCATACGACGCTAGAGATATTTTAATTTAAATGATAAGAACTTGTCATGGCGAATTACATGGCACGTAAAATATGTTCTATAAATGAATGGTGGAAATAGTTCGTACTGTTATAGCTCAAGCTTTTACGGTGTATTTACCGAAAGCTACCTAAAACATGGTGCTTCTTCGAGCAGCTCGACAATCCTTTAAGGGTTACATCGATATATGCAAAGAAAAAATCAAAAATTCAGGATGTTTTCGTGTAAAACTAAATTCAGCATTTTCAGCCTTCATCCGCTTGTTGTTCAAAACCAGGCGCCGTCATGTTTGTCGGTGTTTGTATTTTGCTAATTCAATATTGGGATTCTAATAGCTAAAACTTACAAAATTGTGTAACATTTAACATTTGTATTCACTTCCTAGCTGTTGCAAAGCTGTTGACATATTTGTTCAAGTCTTTCGCTGTTTTAATATTTTTAACGTTTTTTGGTGCACCGATTTGTAATGTATTTGGTGAACTTTGCTTGTTGGAGCAGTCTATTTTTGTATTAATTCACAATTATATATGTCCAGCAGGAATCCCTTGCCGTTAACCGGGAGTTGCCACTGCAGCCAATATAGCCATGGCTTTTCATTATAGATATAGATATTGCAACGGGTCATCCTATTTATATCGTGTTTCTGTGCCGGTATAATCGCTGGCAGGACCGAGCTCCTTTCTAACAAATAGTAAAGTGTTTTGCGGACACCTTCGGGTAGCAGTTTTATTCAAAATGGGATATTTTTCTTCGTAGGTACCAAAGTGACATCATTCTTAAGTCAACAATTTAGCTGCACCAACCAAACGTCATAATTCATTGTAAATAAATTTTAATATTCCTGAATGTTAAAGGCAGGCGGTAGCCTACTTGTACGTGCTACATATTAGGAGAAACTACCTGGTTAATTAAATCACGACATCTCTGATCTTTGTCAAGAAGTTATAAATACCAATGGCTATAACTTTGTATATATGTAGACTGTAATACACTGTACCCAAAATGTATTGTCCATCAATCCTAGCTCTTTCTGGTTGCAGTCAAATTTTATAAAATAAATATTATATAACGTAAATCTTGCAAACAGTAGATAAGCAAATCGTTAATATGAATCTTCTACTCAGTTGTCCTAATCATTTGTAATTTTCATGTCCTAATCGGTTTATATTTGATGCTGAAAGTATCACATCACAATATAAAATAAATACTGCACAATGTATATAATTCTGTCCCAAACAGTAATTGGGTAAATCATTAATACGTCAGTTTTAATTATGTTCCCTAAAACGAGTGTGGTGTTCATCGTATTTAACTTTGAAACTGTCACATTAACATTATGGTAATTCGTACGCGATCGGTGTTCCTTGCCTCTACATCTAAAGCGGCATTTGAATATATACGTCTTAACCTTCAAGCGCCTGTCATAGAATTTATATTCTAATTTAACGTGTAACTTCTCATTACGCTTATGTAAATAGCTTCAACGCGAGTTGATCGAAGCCTGTGGTCTAGTGGTAGCGCACTAGTCTTGCATGACAGAAACCCAGCGTGATCCCCTGTATCTTAACGCAGTTCGAGTTCGGTTACCGCTCGCTCTGCGATTCCGCAGATCAGTAACTGGCTTCGTAAGATGGATGAGCAGGGGGTGGTGGCACCTCTCAATTATAACTGATAAAGGTAACAGTTGACAGATAACTGATGGGGCTATAATAATCCACTTATGAAGAACTTGGAGCAACGTAAACGTCTCACTACAATAACGTAAATAGCGTAGCTTCAACAAGAGTTGAATGTGGCCTGTGGTGCAGAGGTAACGCGCTAGTCTTGCAAGCTAGGGACCAGGGTTCAGATCCCGGCTGGTCCAATGTAAGATATCTCATGGATCCTATTCACATGCCTAGTATACATAGCATGAAACCCGCGATAGCAAGACAACTTATTTATAAGAGCTATCTTGATAACTGCCTGGCCGGATTGTACAGGGCAGTGCAATTGTGTCACTGACGATACATATCCAACATCGATATTAAGCTTGTATATTTCATAAATAGGATGCTTCAGGACTTTTAGGGAATATGTAAGACGCGTGCTTCGAATTATCACCCTGCTAATCTTGTCTTGCAGCGGGTGGCAGTGCTAACTATAAAATTGCAGAAGCGCACTCATTGACGGCAGCTTAAAATTTCGATAAATTCAATCGCTGTTTAAAAAAATAAATACCCTAACGATTAAGTATCGTCCTGATGTATTTTTTGGGAAACGGTTCATAAGTTGGAATGTTTGCATGGAGTTAATATGTTTATTTAAAAGTTGTTACATATACATATGGTCGGCTGTTTGTTACAAATTTATATATATTTTGAACCTTTTTGTTTATAAAGAATGTAAACATTTCTGCTCATTGTTGACATTATCCCATTTGCATATCCATTTTGGTCTCACACTGCTCGTTGTTGTATTATTTCTATGAAAACCTTTTTTTGCTTTATTTTTTTCAGTTTTATTGCTTTAATATTACTTCTATGGCAGTCGTTTCAAAAAGGTTATTTAATTGTTAGGAACAAATTTTTCTAACTTTTCAGCCAAATTTTCTGTGAACGGTTCTTTAATGTCTAGAGAGACAATTTAATAATGTTTTTGTTATGCTTTGATTTCGACAATGTTAGTTTTGCTTATTCAAATTTAAAAATGTATCCATCATGTATATATACAGAGATGTAAAATTGTAATGTTTTTGCTTGAACAAAATTTTTCTTTTCCTAAATGCAGCTTTATGATTATTTTTTTTGGTCATTCTTTATTCAACTGAATATTATCTGTGCTTGCCTTGATCTATATTACAAGTATTCTTCAGTTGTTTTGACATGAGCGATCATCAAATGACGTTTTAGAAATCACATGATGAGGAAATATACATATTAGTATGTAGATACATACCTACTGATTTCATTTTGACAGGAGAAACCCATTTTAGGCAGATAGCGCTCACTATATATATTTAAGTGCTTTTTACGAATCGAGAAAAGTACCAGTAGGCAGGTGAATACATAATGTTTGCCTTGCGATGTCACAGTGCGTCCGTTAATTTTATTTGAGCTTCAGTAGCCCTCATGGTAAAGTCTTGCCATATGTTGAGCAATTTTCGCTCCGGTCCTTTGTTTTACACACTGGGTGCCCGCGTCCTGGAAAATCCTTGAATATCCTGGAATTCGCAAAAGGTGTAGTAGAAAAATGCGAAATCCTGGAAAATTTAATAAAATATCCTGGAAATTCTTCAAAATCATGCAATTTTTTCCGACGGAAACGCGTCAGTAGAGAGCGGATTTTGTCAATGGGGAAATTTTGCTGGAGAACCCCAGCTCATAGATGACCGAACGTATTGTCTGTTATGCGCTGCTGGAAGCTGGCGGCACAGCGGTTATTCATTTCACTACGAAACTGCTGAAGAATGTTAAGGGTGCGCGAGCCAATACCGGGCCGCCCTGGATTCTCACAAAAAGGCGGATGTAGTGGATGGCGACGAGGAACGAAATAGGAAAAAATCCTCGCAGACATTGAAGAACTAAAATTAATCGTTGCGCCGCTATGGCTTAAGCGAGTGACATGTTCAGTCAATTGGTGGATTTGCAGAAATATTTATGAAGGAGTTAGTTAAGGAAACATATATAATTATTATAGTTGAATTCTTCATTCATAAATGATATTTATTTTGCCTCCAGGTTCGCAGGCAAAAATTCGATCGATTAATATTTATGGGAAAAATTACCTGCTGACAAATAAATATATCCTAGAAAATTAGCACAAAAATCTTGATCCTGAAATTTATTGCCTGCAAAACCACGGGCATCCTGTACATATTTGTTAATGTGTGTGCGATGTAAGTCGTCCTTTCCCTTTATAATTCCATAGTGATTTTAGGTGCGCACGTCACATTTGCACCGTTAACGATAGAAATAACCTGGACTTTGCATTGGTTTCGAAATTTTAATGTTAAGCCAACCAACGTAAGCAAACACGTATGACTCAAATTCAACTACAGGCACGTTATTGATGAAAGGGTTTCTAGTCGGCCTTTTATTGCCTGTGAATTTTACTAACTGGAATCTCTCGTACCTTCCATAACTATATGTTTGAGTTTTGAGAGCCAAAGTTGGAAACCAGGGACTACCGTTCGCCCTGAACGCAGCGATGCGGGACGGACAAGGTGCATGCCAAAAATAACGGACAATAACAACATAAGCAGTATGCATGAAAATAAGAGTAAGATATCATGTATGGTACAAGTATTACGACACATCATGGATTATGCAACTCCTCCGTTTGAAAACTAATTTGCCTCGTGAATCAATCGTGGAATTTTGCTTTAATACTCGACCAGTATTGCATGAGCTATAGTTCCCTAATAAGGTCATTGGTTGCCTGTCGGCTCTGTAACTAATACGATGGACAGGGTGGGGTATTCCCGACTTTAGATACGATTAATGAACCAGGTTTATAGTTAGTATTGTGTTTGACAATTTGTATGTTTACACGGTGTATTTCATCCCTGAGTGCCAAGGGTACTACACGTAGTTTAAGCCAGAGTCTGCAACAGTACAATCCGGCGCATTAAAGAATATGTTTTCTGCTGGCAAGCAAGGTCCAAGAACTCGCAGCAACGCGACCGTGGAATTAGCGAGGGTTGCACCATTCCATACTCCGTACTTTCATGAGATGTGAATAAGCTACTGGAGAATCTGTTTCACCAAATATAACGGGTCATAAGGTAACGTCGCTCTCAGCGATGAGTAAGTCCAACTCTCTAGGTTACTTTGTACTGAACTCCATCGATGTTTGGATTCGGGCATTAACAGCGTATATTGAGTTTGCTCTACTAGGGGCAAAATACGAGTGATTGAACAATTAATGACCACTGTCCAGAGCTTAATTTCTATCCCGTCAACCTGATATTTCAATATAAAAAGGTTGCACTCTCTACGGCGTTCAGCGCTATTCGATCGCTCACCACCGTATTCGATATTGGATCGTTTTGAAATTTCTGGACGGCCGAAGCAGGTCTCCGACCTATAAAGCTTAAGATGAACGTGACCATTACGCTTACTGGGGCGAGTTCCCGTGAGTTTGATAGTTAGTCTAAACCAATATGCGATTGGACATATCTCAGCCTTCAGTAGCTTCCGAGTGTCCACATTCGCTTCCGCTAATTATTTCAGGTCGCGTAGCCATTTTTGACCGGTCGGGGCAACGGCCCCCGACCTATGAGATTTAAAAGAAATTTTCACCAATATCCTAATTAAGTAGCATCCTATTGGAATTTGGTTGTTTGTCGTTTGGTCAAGAATAAACTCTTAGGTGTCGCGAGCGTTCTCTTCGTTCGGTATCCTGACCTTAAGGGAGGGCCATTGGGAATCAAAATATTTTCCCTTCTTAGTGATACCGGGCGATGAGGAACAAAAAGTCCAACAGGAACTCGGTCATTTCCCTAGCTGAGTTTCGATCCTACATGATCACGTTCAAATTTTCGTGAAGTACGTATGCATTGACCACTCGACTATCCTGTTGGTTGTTGACCAGGTAACCGGTTATAAGGGAAAATGTCTTGGGGGCTATCGGGTCGGGCGATCTTTGAGGGTTCGTCGGGATTGGCTGATTACGGACGTCGCTGGATCAATCCGATATTTCAGTCACGCAACTCTGGGATAAATCCTCGAGGACGCGGTGAGGGCTGATCCACTGAACCACAAACATGGGTATTCCTACTCTAACTTTCCTTGAGCCGGTGCTCGGGAGGGCAGCGGCCATGGACGCGCCCCTATTTCGTTCGGGTCGAGATCCTGGGATGGTTTGCGCATCTTGGGACGTTCTTAGCGAAGTAGAGTATCTCTTCGTTTACACTATATCTTTTCCATTGTCTGTATACTAAACGAAACGGGGGCGATTTAATATTGCTATCTCGTGTTTCGGATTTATGAGCAAAAGTGCGACTGGGTGTTCGTACCACGGTACACGAAGGGTTGAATCGCGACACTCGCGTGAACCTGTATCGTGGTGCGTTCATTTACTCGAAGCGACAGATTTCACGTTCCTTGACAATTCTGAGCTCTCGAAGCTCGGGTGAGAGGCTTGTGCCATCTCACCTTTTTTCTTTTGTCTTCCCGCTTCAGGCGAGATCTTGAATGGGGGAATGATTTTGGGGCGGGAGGTCGCGTTAGCGGACGTTTTACTGAAAGCCAATTAGAAGAACTAGCGAGGCTTTTATCGTTTACACAAATATGGAGTCATAGAATTTCTATTTATTTCTGAGCAGACCAGGTGCTAGTTGGCACATCCGTCTTCCCGGCTGTGTAACCGATAGGCAGAACGCGCAACCGACCGAGGGCCATAAGCCTCAGGGCGAGAACCAAAGTTGATGACTTTCAACCAATCCTATTTCCAATGTTAGCAGGTTTGGTCCTATTATTCGTGGTTGCCACCGTAGCGTGCAGTGCGTAACCCTAGTGAAGTTGAGACCGAACTCATAGATGACCTATCCTTCCTAGTTAAAAACTCCAGGCCTTAAAGGCTCTATATTTTCCCAATGCAAGACTTGTAATTTTTGTGTGGTTCGGAGAACGTCCCAGTCAATTACCTAACCTGTTCCCAAAGAAGTCCTAATGTTCCTATGGGGACCATGTAATCAGTGACCAGTACTCAATGAGAGTAATGACTCAGGTAAGCTTAAGATTTTACTGGGTGCTTATCTGAGCGTATTAGTTGAAAAGGCTCAGTGGTCAACGACGGTTCCATTCAAACGACTTCAGCACTTTTTGTATGGCCTGGAGTTGTCCCCGGACCAATATAGTCCATGCAACCTCAGTTGGTCGGAGTGACCATTATCCTCGAAATCAATAACTACGGTAGAATGGATATTTGTGGGGAAATAACCTACAACGAGGGTCATTGTCCTAAAGGTAGTTTACGTTTACTTTTCTCCATGCATTTTTGAATGGCCTGAGGTGATAACCAGGCTAATGTTTATGATCGGGAGTTGTTTCATAAGACTGTGGAAACACGGGCTAGCGTGACGTTGATATTTTACAAGGTATTTAAAGGCTTGGGGGGGGGCGCGAGTGATACGCTTGAGCAGGAATTCACACCATCAATGCTACTTTTTGTTAGCCTGGGAGAGCTACCGGGCTAGTCATAGAGTAAGGCGGAATTCCCAGGGGCATTCCTCGGTTTCCTGGTAGTGGACCATATTGAGAAAAGCTTCTATGAAACTCCTAAAGGGGCAAGTTATTTTTGTGCTGATATTACTCATCGATTTTCTGACGGACCCTCTAAAGGGACCGAAGCTAATGACCGCGCTGTGGAGCTAGTATGCTCTCCTACCTAAGAGCAAGGAAGAGCATTCCTCACTTCATGATTAAATCGGCCACGGGGGCCTAAAGTTACACTAAAAATGGTAAGCAAAATTTAGAGGATTTGGTGCGTACGAAGCGATGATGTATTTCGGCGGATAGGAGTGATTTTGATAGTTCTGGGTTATTAGATGCGTAGAGTAATTATGGGACGATAAAAGACGAAATGGGGGCATGGGCCTGACGGCGCATGCCCTTGCAGGAAAGGTCTAACATCGGCACACATTTTATGTTCTAGGGGGACAATCTGTACGGAGTTTGGTGGTACTTTTTCGAATTGATATTATTGATCTCCTTAGATTAACTACTGCAGCGGATAGTCCGCTCATGGGGCTATCCAAAAATCCCGGGGGAGCATTCCTCCAACTTATGGATGTTGAGCAATAGATGCTCCAAGTTGGTCCAAAATGACATGTAACTATTGGGGCAATTTTCTGCCAGATTTGAGTTGCTCAATATTTGCCGGTTTAAGGTCCCGGTAGATTTTCGTAAAGTTTTATGGTAGTTCGACTACCGAGCTATAGCAAAACCTATGGGGGGCCTTCGTGCTACCTTCGGATCGGCTGTCATTCAGGTCTAAAAATAGTTCAAAATAGCATGTCTTGGTTGGGACAACTTTCACTTTGATTCGCCATGCAAAAGTTTATTTCGGGCGGTTAAAGTGTCTGTCGAACCTTTTTTGGTAGATCCACTCTCAGCCAACGGTTAGGTGCCTTAGGGGGTTCGTCCTAGTCCTACGTTGGTTGGGGGCACCTTTTAAATATGGTCCAGAATCATATTTTCACTTTAGTATGAGGTAATTCCAGCAAACTCCCTTTTCCATTTCTAAATCCCTACGGAATTAGTCCCTAGAATGACCTGAAACCCGATCCTTTTACTATTTCTACCTTCCCCCTGCTACGTCTCCAATCCCCAATCCTAAACTTTGGTGTTTTTCTGTTTTTGCGTTGTATATAGTTGCAATGCAATGCAATTTCTACTGCCTTGCGTCGCTTCGAACGATGGTAAATTTGATATTTCCATCGCTCGTTCGGGATATAATTTCAAAGAGGAGACTCTGCCATCGTGCAACAAAAGCCTATGGTGACAAAGAGAGATCCAAAGGAAACCCTGGAATATATATGTAAATCTGAATGCAAATGTGAACCCCGAATATGTACATCTGAATCTAAAACCCAAATGTATATACGACCTAACGGGTCACAATGCCAAAATAAAAGAAAAACCGGAAAAGTCAGCGATGAAGTCGCTCGGAAAAAATTTGAGGGTTTTGCTCTCATGGGATCTGATGAAAAATTTTTGTCAGATCTGAGCGAAGTTCAAGCAGTTGGGGCGAGTATCAAACATTATGTTTTCTTCCAAATTTTGCTATGATCTCGTCCCGATCGTTATTTAGAACGGCTTTAAGCCCTGACTACTCATCCGCTACTTTGTGCCGACATAATCCCCGATTAGTTACTTGCCAGTCCATGATCATTTAACGAACGGAGCCTATTCAGTTGCGATCTCCTACCAAGACTGCTGTGGGTGCTCGTATCAGTCCTAGGAATTAACTAATTTTACATATTCCCGGGTTGAAAGACACGCGCGGGTTTACGAACGTGGGGGTTCCTACAAGTTGATCAGTTCTAACGAAATTTGACATCCTAGGAAAGTTTAAATGTACAGTCTGACAAAACGCGAGACAATGAACAATTAAAATAATCCGAACATTGCGCTTCCAATAGAGATGTGCGTTGCTGTTTCACCGATGATAAGCAATGCCCATTGAGGTCATATGTAATATTATGGTTAGCGTCCAAATGCATTAACGATCCCAGAAAAAGCACAAAAAGACGGTCAAGGTAAAAATAAAGGTCAATGTCACCCAGAGGGGAGGCACAGCTTATCGTGATGCTTGTACAGTTAAAGTGGGTTGGGCCACGCCTGAACCCTGAATGCATTTTGAAATCGCAACATTTACGCCTGAATGTTGATGATTTCACAAACTTCCATAAAATAATGTATGGCTATGAATTACTGCATGAGCCTGATATGATTCGGGCAGGGGCAAGTGAATTATGTATTCTCTGGTCGGTATTTAGTACTCACATAGAACGAGCTTGGTACTTTCGGCCTAGAAATTTGAATCTCGACAAAATGCACATACACAAATGCCAAACGTATGCATGAGATCAATCAGATATTGTATTGAATCAAGGTTAAAACACATATATCTGATCATACATTTGACATCCGTGCTCAGGTCAGGTTTGAACCACGGACGCCCTACAACTCAAAACAAATAAGGAAATATTATTAATTCGGAATTCAAAAATGTCGTTGCCAGCGAGCGCTAATAGAACGCCGATTAGTGACACAGCAACAACAAATGTAGGAGGTGGCACGGCCACCACGGCTGGTAGTACAAATGGACCCAGCTCCACCGTATCCGGAGACCCACTAGTAGCAATCCTACAGCAGCTAATGGAACGGACGACCACAACGGCACCAATCATACAGGTGGGTGACATCCCACAATTTTCAGGAGCTGACGCACAGGAGTTTGAGGCATGGCTAGCATCCTACGACAACTTGACGGACGCGAATGGATGGACATTAGAACAGAAACTCATCTGTTTCCCGACTGTATTAAAGGGCGAAGCGCTTAAAATTTACGAGAGTTTCCCGGACTGCCAGAAACAGACGTACGAAGCCCTTTGTTACAACATGGGTTTCATGTATTCCTCCTCGCAGCGCGACGAAGACGCATTAATCACGCTACGCATGCGCATACAGGGAGAGCGAGAATCAGTCGCTATGTACGGGCTTGACCTCCAAAACGTCGTGGACAAAGCATTCTCGGAGGTCGAAGGCGAACAACATGATGCATTGCTACAAAAATTCCTGCGACAAGGACTGAGGAAGGAGTTGAAGTCTGGTGTTATAGGGAAAACCTATCCATCTTTCAAACACATGATGGATAAGCTCAAGTACAAGGAGGACTCCATTATAGCGTCCCAAAAGGATATTATCGGAGTACCGGTTCGTAAAAGCAGGCCGGTACTGAAAAAGATTAACTACATGACACAGGGAGGTGAAAATAGCCACCTAGTAGATCAAATACGTGAGGCGTTAGATGAGAACAAGCGCACCACAGCCGGCAGCGATGCTACTATCGCTCGGCTCATTGATCTACTAGACAAGCGTACTGAACAACACCAGCTAAATGCGATGATGCAAAATAACGGAGCACCGCAGATAGGCGCAAATGCGATACCACCAGCAACACCAGTAGGTAACCGAATCGCTTTCGGTGCGGCTATCTAAGGCATTTCGCGTGGGAAATGCCCGTATTTCCGAATGGATATATACGATCTATTGCAAAACGAGTATACACGCTTAGCCCCGCGAGCAGCGCCGAACTATACGTACGGTGCACCGCCACCGCCCGCTGTCAAGTATGTTAGGCCACCACCACAGTACAACAATCGTCCTCGCTATCGAGTAATTGAACCCAGAGGTGGAGCACGCTATTCGCGACGGGATGATTGGAACAATACAGCCAATCAGCGGGGATACACTGGTTATGGGCAGCAGGGATACTATCGCCCCGAGCCCACAAGCTACAACACGTATGGAAATGGTAGTCAGACCGAATATTATAATCGATCTCGCGGACGCAGCGCAAATGGGTATAACCATCGAAACAACGGGTATAACCCAACCTACGATCGACGCTATGCTGCACCACCCCAACCACTGTGGGCCGAAGCCGCTCCGGTCCGTCCGCGTACTCCTAGTAATGGTTGGAATAATACAAATCAGTTAGGAGCAGTGCCTCGAAATAGACCCGCGCAGGCGTAATGTTAGTGACCAAAGCAGTAGATCCTGAGCTAGCACACCGCTTAGATGTCATGCGACATGAAATGTCTACGCTTGAAGAACGCGCAGGAGCTGGCTTAGGCACCCGTTCAGCACAAGTTAACTTGATGGTCACTGAAGATGAAGCCATGCAAGAACAGAACAGCCCCAATTTCGATATTGAGCAAGAATACCCAGAGGAAATTGAAGCAGAACTAAACCCATATCAAGTAAATTCGTTACAAACAAGTAGGGACACACCACGAAAATGGTCACAAGCGATCAGGTCGCGGGGTGGCATTGAACCAAGTCAAACACATGAAGAGGAAACACTTGCAGGCGGAGAGTACAACTACAGTAAAGTACAAAGCAACACTGAACCCATACGGTGCTCGGCTTTGTTATTTCCAACCCCTGGCGCGCAGAGTGTGACCCGAGACCTTGTGAATCATTGTTGGCCAACCAACTTATTTGTATATCCCGATCGGAGGTCAGCGCGAGGAGATGAAGAGTACCGAGATACCGAGCAGAGGAGTGAGAGGGGAGGAGGAACCGAGAACCTAATGGAACCAAAGGAACCTAATGATCCTGATGTGCCGAGTGAGAAATATGGGAGGTGATCGTTCGGACTTCGGGGGCCGATTAATAGGGCATCCGTGTCAAGCAATGACCCAAACGCTGGCACGTGTAACCTATCTCAGGCGGCTGCACATCGGATGGAACCTAAGAACCTAATGGATGGAGAACCTAGTGAACCTAATGGAAAGGAACCTAGAGAGACGCCGTTCGGACTTCGGGGGCCGATTAATAGGGGTCGCGTGTTTGGCAATGGCTCTAGCGCCGGCACGGCACAACCTGGTGAACCCGCGAATTTCTATAGTCCTATTCAAAATTATGTATGTGAAGCGGAACGCAGAAGAACCTGCGGAGGAACTTATGAACCTAATGGACTAGCGGATACCGAGAACCTAATGGAACCTAGCGGATGTAATGGAATACCTAAGGACCTAATGGAAGGGAACCGAGAACCTAAGGAACTAAATGAACTTAACCTAGCGGATGCATCCAACTTAACTAAACTGACTTCCACCAATTTAGGGCGACCGTGTGAGGCCCCTGTAGCGTTTCAACCGACCGGGGAAGACCGTAAAGGACACTGGTCAGGTGCGATGGAGACCTTCGGAACACGGGTCAGTCCGATTGTCCTAGCTCCGTTCAAAATTCGAAAGCGTTTGTGTACCCTAGTATCTTTAGAGGCCGGGGAAGACCGTAGAGGACACTGGCCAGGAGAAGGGAGGCGTCGGGCAATGAGCCGCTGCGATGGCCCGAGCTCCGTTCAAAATTGTAATTCATGTGTAGGACCAAATTCGAATAGAGTTCGGTCCCTAAGTGTAGGAGCCGTAGGGCCCGACCGGGTCGGGAGCTGCGGTTATCGTTTGTCGTTGCATAGTAGCTTCAACCGGCAGGTGAAAATGGGTGTGTTTGAGTCCGAGTCGGCTAGAACCGACACCACGGGAATGTGTGTAGAACCGGGGGTAGAGACTGTGCAGCATGTGAGTGAAACAGGTTTAGGGCTACACGGAAACAACGCCGAGCCGAGTGCCGAAAACACTACCAGCATAGAAAATCATGATAATCGAGCTAGCAATTGTGAAGTTATGGAACCCAATGATATTAGAGTGGAACCGGATAACCCAATGAAGGATGGTATTGATAAGGAGGAACCAATAGTAACCAGCAAAAGCTCGAAGATTGTGATGATAGAACCTATGGTAAGTGACATAGCACAGAGAACAAATATAACGGAGAACCAACGATTAGAGAATGCAACAGAAATTATAGCATGTCAGCTGAGTACAGAAGAAGCACACGAAATAGGGATCAGCCCGACCGGATCGCCGGTTGACTTGACCACGATAATTGAGCGAGCATTAAAATCACCCGAACCACTAAGGAATGTAGACACTTTTGGCCAAGTTGGTCTGTCGCTCGCGATTAACAACACCGACACAGACTCGATAGCGTTTAAGTACGAATTAGATCACAGGAACACCCGGATGTGTAAACAACAGATATTAGAAATCATACTGAGGAAATTACACGCATGGGATAGCTCCAGCAAAATAGTAGAACCACTGATTTTGCAAGAATTACCTGAAGAGGAGCGATTACTGCTGCTGGGACCGGATTCAGAATTTGTACCAGCAGTTAAACCAGAATGTCATGGAAAATTCCCCCATTATATTCTCGCACTGCCTAAGCTACGCTTCGGGGAAGATCGGATGCCAGTGAGAACATTATTCTACCATCGGAGGGTCATAGCTGTGTCGGAGTGTATATGCCATGCCCACCAGTTGCTTCGGATCCGAGTAGCTGGAACGGCCCGAACTGACCGACGGCGGGACGCTGCCGTTTTGTCAGGGCTGTTAGGGTTCGCATCTCCATTCCTACACACTATGCCGGGCATACACGTCAGCAGTTGCATGTTAAAACATCTAGAGGGACTCTTGGAGATCGTTGCTCGAGTAATCAACGCAATGAGCATCACGCAGGCAATCACAGAGGTGTATCGATCTCAAATTCCTATTCTACAGACATGCATCGTATGCGAGGAACGACATAATCCAAATTTCATGCCTGGTGAAGAGTGTGCTTTCGTCACTTATCACGGCGAATGGGATTACACCGGGAATCTGTCCGCAGATTATGGAACCATTAGGAGAGATGGGACAGTATCCATTCGACCAAGTAGCACACAGGGATTACACACAGCCTACGAACTTATAGCGTATAGGGAAGCTAACTTAGAGTTTTTAGAAACCATTATAGACGCCCGTACTTATTGGACCATCTAGTTACGGAATTTGACGAAACCGGACCCAAGGTTCCGGTGCAGTCACTACATCACATCGTGTACGCTATAATGGCTAACGCTCTTTTCATCGATATAGATAGCAAACCAAAGTGCGAGGAACTATTGTACCTACGACTATTATGGTTGCGCAAGCCCGCTCAAAACTTCTGGCAAAATGACCCAGTAGACGACATGGACCAAGTTCCAAACACGGACCATGACGCGGACATAACATACATCGATGAAGAGGAACTTGAAAACGAGTTGAGCGCTGTATTCAGTGACGCTAGCGGAGATGAATTTGACATGCCAGCAATTGACTCACCCGACTCTGACAATATCATCTCTGAGCTAAGTTTCTCCATGGACTCCGAAATTGCTAGCAATGGACATGATAACGCTAACGACAGGAGTGACCGGGCATCACCGACCGGGTCGGTACGGTCCTCTTCAAACGGATTAGGACGGAGTATAAAAGCTGCGGTAGGTTTGCTAAACAAAGGAACCAAATTAATGGGAACCCTAATGATTTTATTGATCCCCCACCACCTAGGGCAAACTCACGCCATTGCTACACCATTCTCGGACCAAGTCGCACGCTTTGGAGCCATGGTGAATCAACAAGTAGGCACGCTGATCGAACCACAAGGCTTGGTAATAACTGCCTCACAGTCTACTTTCTTACCGATAATTTTACGGCTATCTTTGGACGGACTACAACCTAGCAGGCAAGCAACTGGTATGGCGTGGTGTGTATACACTCCTCGGGGAAAACCATGCTTGGGGAACTGCTGTCCAAACCCAAATTGTACTACCATGCCGGATTTACAACAGAAAGTACAGGAATTAGAAAGAGAGATAAGGAGCACATATCAAGGCGTACTAGACACTAGTTACTACATGGCACTAATGCGCGAATATTGCGAAGCGAATTCTCATCTTTGCGAGGAACCTAAGATTAGAAAGAAACGATTTCTCGCTGCAGTAGCTGGAGCTGCAGGCGTAGTAACAGGATTCCTAGGTGTAGGTGTAGCGTTCACCAACGCTGTACACCTTAAAGACTTAAATAAACAGGTACTCGCGCTATCCAAGGAAATGAGAAATACTTATAATGTAGCCTATGGTAATTCGCGAGCGATCATGAAACTAACGCACGCAAATGAGGAGCTTTACTCATTCTTGCACCATGAGATGCAGGAGGTAGTCACTATGATTGACCAAGTAAGGTGCCAAGAGCAACGCTATGTAACTGAGGTCCACCGCGAGCTAGTTAACCATATGTTTCGCACCAGCCTTAGATCATCGGTTGACGCCGTCATGGAAGCCATGATGAGCGGTCAATTATCACCTAAGGTAGTGGACGCATCTACGCTTAAGAATTTATTCAAAAGAACTCGCAGATAGCGCAGACCATTTTAATACACCAGCCTGCATTGGCATACCAATTTGGGCAAATCTACCCAGTGCACATCGATCTAGGCTCATTTAAATTTGCCTTTATACTCCGGGTGCCATTAGTCACGTCGGACGACGTCCGACCCTACTTCCGAATCTGCAACGTAGGCTGGAACGTCCCAGAACGCAGCGCGCACATGAAAATACCATTACCTGATTACGCTACACGGATAGAACGAGCTCGCTACGAAGTACTAAAATTACACGCATGCAACACGCGACCAGGTATTGCATTCTGCGAAATACACGCCTTAGCAACGGACCATACATCGCGCTGCTTGGACTGGATTATCATGGGCGAGGACGCTCCAGAGGAAGCTCGCCAACTTTGCAAGAACAGTGCATTGGTCGGGGCAATGGCAAACCATACAGACGTCTACACCACGGCACAAGGAGTGCTAATTCGAACTGCTGATCGTAAGGCTGTCGTCTCCAAGAAGAAACATTTTAGCCACGTTACCCGAGGAGAGACAATTAACATTGCTGACAACGGAGTTTTGTGGCTGTCACACAACAACTATACCCAGCTCGTGGTCGGGCCACTTATGCTGGCTAGCACACTAGACGCGCAAGAAGTCACAATCCATATTGGTCCCAACATCACTGTCCATGACTTTCCGGACATACCGCTCAAACCAATTGCATGGAGCTCGTTGGAACACGCTAAAGCGACAAATTTACAAGTCCAACAAATAGCAGATGAGCAGTTGAAGAAGCTAATTGACTTCCCATACGTCACTACGACCGGAGTAGCTCCCTACCTATGGATGCTCATTGTGCTGGTAGTTGCAGGCATGGGGGCCATCATCTACTTTAGGAAGAAAGCTGGATTCTGTCCTAAATGCATCAAGGGGCGCCTACAGCGTTGGTGGCAACAACGACCATGTGCTCGGGAGGAACTAAGGCGACCCGAATTGCATGTCAAGACGGACAACGAGTATGGAACCACAAACCCGCCCCGACCAACGGGTGCAGCTCCAACTGCTTCTGCAGAACATCTTGAATTACGTACAATGAGCCCGCGCCGCTCAGCACGAATAAACGCTACCAATGAAGACGAAAGCGTCGTTCTAGTAGAGCCTACTGAATTATTCGCAGTCTCTGAGCGATCCCAACGTAGAGGACATCGCACCGTAGCATACCACCGACAAGTCAACGCGATACATCATATGGACGCCCCCTTACTTATCAATGCTTTTGTATACCGCACACCAGTACTTACACTAATAGATACAGGGGCGGATGTTTCCATCGTATCCCAATACTTGGTAAATAAATTAGGCCTCCAGCCGCAGCCTGACGATTCCACCAGGATAGTATCTGCCACCAAACAGGAATTAGCACTAGATGGCAGCATAAGTGTACCTTTGTCGATCGGGTCCATAAAGGTACAAACAGAATTCTTTGTCACCAAAACAGCAACTTATCACTGCATCATAGGAACAAATTTCATGTCCCCGTTGCCAAAGTGCATCATAAATTTTAAACAACGTTGCTTAGAAATAGCAGTGGATGAGGAAGAAGCTAAAATACCTTTTGCAGGTCTAGAGCGTTACGATCCACCACTAATTGCAGTAATGTGTAGGAAGCTCACTACAATAGAACCAAACACTGAAACATTCATTAATGCGAACCCCGAAATAGCTGAAACAGGCGTAGGACCGGCACTATTTGTGCCCGCACCGGAAATGGTCGATATCGCAATGGCACACGCATTAGTGTTGAGAAGCCAAAGAACCATACCAATCGCAGTAATCAACTTCGGAAACACACCAGTCACTATTTATGCCGGACAAACGATAGGCCACATTGAGGTAATGATGAACCCCAATGTGCAATACTTGAAAGACACAAACAAAAATTTGATCCGGTACGAGGAGCACAAACCTTCCAAGCAATTAAACAACATCACTGCGTACCCCAAAAGGATCATCCAGCATATAGAGGCAGGAAAAAGGTCAATTGACCACGAAAGAGCTCAAACGGTCTTAAGTAAAATAGACTTTAACAAGACCCTATTCCCACCGTTTGAGCTGAAACAACTGAAGACCGCAATTGCTGAGAACGCAGATGTGTTCAGCACGCACGATTTCGATTTAGGGCGCTACACAGAACATAGGCACCGCATAGAGACCGGAGATGCTAAGCCAATCAAGCAAGCACCGTATCGCTTGGCACATTCCTTACGCGAACCGCTTAGAGAGGAACTAAATAGTATGCTAGATGCGGGACTAATATCACCATCAAGCTCACCTTGGGGATTACCAATAGTTTATGTAACCAAGAGTGACGGCACACTCCGACTTTGTGTGGACTTTCGGAAGGTACACACGGTAGCTGAGCAGGACGCATATACATTACCTAGAATAGATGATATTCTGGGATGCCTCAGGAATACTAAACTAATGTCTAGCTTAGACTTAAATAAGGGTTTCTGGCAACTAGAATTAGACCCAGAGACTAAGGACAAAACATCTTTCGTAAGGGTTCATGGGCAATACGAATACAACGTCCTACCGTTTGGATTAAACTCGTCTCCAGGAGCTTTCCAACGTTGCATGTCCATGATTCTAAAGGGGTTAGAGTGGGGAAAAATGTTTAATCTATATCGACGACATATTAGTATTTTCGCCAACATTCGAAGATCACTTAGCTGACCTAATCCGGGTTTTCGACCGTTTTCGCAGAGCAAACTTAAAATTAAAACCATCAAAATGCCACTTTGGCAGGGGTAGTCTAAAATATTTAGGACACATAATTAGTACAGAAGGCGTAAAACCAGACCCAGAAAAGGCAATAGCGATTGAAGAATTTAAACGCCCGGAGACGCTGAAGCAGCTTCAAAGTTTCCTGGGACTAGTAGGTTACTATCACAAATTTATACCAAGCTACTCAGATATATGCGAACCATTGAACGAACTAAAACGCAAGGATGCAGTATTTAAGTGGACTCCTAAGTGCGAGGACGCCTTTAAGAAGCTAAAACAGGCGCTACTAGATGAACCCGTGCTAGTGCACCCCGATTTTACACAGCCGTTTATTTTACAGACGGACGCTTCAGGATACGCAATGGGCGCAGTGCTCTCGTATAAAACTAAACAAGGTCTTAAACCCATCGCCTATGCAAGCAAAGCTCTGCTGGATTATCAACGCAGATACCCCGCAATCGAAGCCGAGGCTCTCGCAATCAGATGGGCAACGCTACACTTCAAGCATTACTTGGTAGGGCACAAATTTCATGTCGAAACCGATCACAAACCACTAAAAGCCTTGTTTGACAAACCGCCCAGAAATTCACGCTTATCTCAATGGCGCAGTGAACTACTGCTCGAATTCGGAGGATTTGAAATACTCTACAGACCAGGTAAAGAAAACGGCAATGCCGATGCTTTGTCGCGGGATCCTAGATACGACCCATCCATCAGTGAGGAACAAACGGGAGACACGTATGAAATATTAATGATGGGTCGGGGACGACCCACGGGACCTCGTCCACCAACAACTTGCGCAGCATGGGATCAATCGCACCTGCCGTATCCCGTACGCACAGTGACCCCGCTCACAACTGGGGCGCTAACAGCGATAATTGGAAGTCCGATAGCTCCCCCAGGACAGCCAAACCCCGAGGCAATCCCATCGCAACTAGTTCCCGACACGCAGACAACTACAGTACCCCCAGCAACACTAACGCAGCAAGCAGCAACGCTAAGCGCGATCCCAATCAGGATTGATCCGGGCGGAACACCAGCAATGCCAATACGCACTACAACTATCTCGGGCTCTGGAGTCGGACCCCAGGCTCGAGGATCAAAAAGGCCACACCGGCCAGAATCGGAAACCGTGGGCCTAAGAGCAACCACACTACCAACAGAGCAGGAATTCGATAGGCTTATGAAATTAATGATGCATTACGAAACTGAAATATTACCAACAGTTAGGATCGAGGACGCACAAGACACCCACGAAAACATATATCTACCATTATTTTCAGACCTCCTAGATTTTAATCTAGTACGGCTCTTGCCGTACATCTAAAGAAATGATCCAGAACTGGGTCCAATTTGGTTGTATTTATATAACAAAACACGGCATAAGGCCGAATTGGGCGCACTAAGAATAGAAATGCGAGCTCATTATTTCGAACTCGCTCAAGACACGAAAATATTATATATGCATCCGTTACAACCAGGAGACATAAATTACAAATTGTGCGTCCCAATCACGTTAGTACAGCAAGTCCTCAAACACGAACATAACACCTTATATGGAGGACATCCTGGTCGCGATCGACTACTAGCAAAGTTAAAACAATTTTATTACTGGAAGGGTATGTCAGAACACGCACAGCAATGGATCAGGCGATGCACCCTATGCCAATCCGCGAAGGACCCAATTGCTCGAATAACCACCGGATTGGATAGGGTTCCGTTGGCAAATCAACCAATGTATCGTGTATTCGTGGACATACTCGATATCCAAGTTCGGTCGCAAGCGGGTAACCGCTATGTTATTGCATTCATCGATCAATTCACAAAATTTGCAATAGCAGTGGCAATAAGGCACCAGGATGCACACACACAGCCACACACATATTTTTATATGAAGTAGTCAACAAGTACGGAACTCCCAGGGAGCTATATTCCGACAGAGGAGGTGCTTTCACCGCACATATGTTTGAAAACCTGTGTCAAGAAATGCACATATTTCGGCACATGAGTTTAGCGTACCACCCTCAAGCGAATGGAGAAATTGAAAGATTTAATAGGACATTATTGTATTTATTACGAGTAAGTGTACCACAAAATGGTCATCACTCATGGGACGTATCATTACCGTTTTGCATCATGGCTTATAATTCATCGGTACACACAGCAACAAAATATCCCCCATTTTTACTCATGCACGGATTCTATCCTAGGCTCCCCGGAGAATACGACACGCATAGTGCAGCTACAGGATACACAGAAGCTCACTCCTATAGGACCAACGCGCAGCGCTGGATGGCCTCTATTAGGGAACGCGCATACCAGTCAATGAGAGCCGCTCAAGAGATAAATCAGCTGAGGTACAATAGGCGTACCCACGAACCACGCTATCAGACAGGGGAGTTAGTTTTGGTCTATAGGCGCGACACCATACCAGGAACATCTAGAAAACTTACGCCTCGTTGGTGTGGACCGTACAAAATACTAAGGATCACCCCGCCATGCATGCGTGTAAGGATGCATTCTAATCCGGAGGGCATGGAACATGTCGTGCACATCAATAGGACAAAGCCATGTTTTAGAGCATTAGACCCAGTACCTAATGTAGGCGACTGGCTAGGTCAGGTACACGCTTCAGTATTAGAAAGGGGTTTGAAATAACCAACCCAACGAATTATCGCTGATAGGGATTTTGTTACTGAAATAGAACCCGTAGATGAAGTAGCAGTACGCACAGTAAGAACCGCAGTCAGTGATAGTTCAGATACTGAGAGTATGGAGATGGGTGACCCCAATGACCCCAACATATATCGCCGGACATACGCAGAGATCGAGGCCGAGCAAGCAGCGATGGAACACATCGAGTATCGGACGGACGACTACGAGCCGCAGAATCCTAGGGCAGTCAGGAATCGGATTCCTCTGACTGATCCGGACAGAGAAATAGAACCATCTTGGCCACCAATATCGCAGGAACAGGTTACTAGCCAAGAGGCTTTTTCATACATACTAGAACCTGGTAGCCGAGACACGCAGGTAGAATATGGACGACACACCGTACCAGTAACCACAATGGAAAGAATAGTGGCTACCAGCGAGGAAGTTCCATTCGGCGTACCGACTGTAGGTGTAGGCATACTTGAAGGACAACATTTCTACCCAGCGGACATCACGCTATCTACTACGCCACGCGGAGCTTCAGGTGGAATTGTCGTACCCGGCCCGTATACCTCAGGGGATCTACGCTATGCTATCATGCTCGCCGCGCAGGACCATCCATTATTTCAATCACGACCAGCTGAACATATTATGGCATCACGGCTGCGGATACCAATGGAAATGTCAACTCAAACTGTAGGAGACTATACGACAATACGTCCCTACAGCGCTCCACCAGCTGCTGCCGATAGACCTATGTCTTCCCATCAATACGTTTTTCGCGAGGCGGCTTTCACTCAACCACCTCCAGGGTCACCAATGTCCAGCTACCTATCAGAAACGTCTGGTGAAGGTACCACGGCGGACGTGAGAGCAGCTGAAGCAGACGACGAGTTAACTAGCCAGACATCACAGGAGCCCTCTTCAGCCGAACGACGCGGTCGAGCCGGACAAGAGACATCCAGTAGTAGCTCCAGAACACCTACTACGCAACCGGGGACCTCCGACTCACTAAGCGAATTTACGCTTGCGGAATCAAGCAGCGAACCACCAGCACACCGAATGGGGATCGTTCACGCTGTAACCTTAGGTACCTCTCCCCGCACACGAGCATCGGCAGAAGAACGAGGAAAGGCACTTGTTGGACGGGCCACTCAACGGAAACAAATCACACCAGCACGAGGAGGTTCGACCATCCAGTTTGGTACTACTGACCAGCCAGGACCATCCACGGTAACCATCACCGAACTGGTACACCCCACTACCGCTGCCACCACCCCCTTTGAGACAATACACCCTAGCACTACCCATGCGACCGTCCCATCCAGACGCTTACTACATCGCCAGGCCAGGGACCGGGTCTTTAGGCCATACGGCGCAGCTTCAGACGAAGAGGTAGGAGACGCCCTACGTAGACATAGACGTGTAACTTTCCAGGAACCAGGGACGACCATCACTGAAGCAGCAGGCGCATCAACTAGACTAGCCTCTACTACACGCACACAATCCACCACTGTCACCACTTCAATGACAACTGCACCAACACCAACCCCACGACAACTTTTAATGGAAGGACGCTCGCCAAGCGGGACACAGCCACCGACCACGTTCCCACGATATCCTTCTAGCCAGGACTACACCCTGCAGCTTGGCGACGACGAACACCCCGACCACCACCCTATGAAGAGTCTGACTCGGACGACCCTGACCTACGGGTGGACTAATCCTAACCATATTCGCACGTACCTCAACACAAATAAACAAAACTATCCAACAAAAAGGGGAATTCAGGAGGGGCTTATGTACATATTCACAGGTAAATAAGACAATCTCTACGCTCAGACTTATTCCCAGTCTATCCATTACAGATGAGACGAAGCTACAGCACCAACGACGTTCGGATGCCGCTGATACCAAAAGGCGTTCAGCACGTACCGATGGTCTGTGGCGGCGGCGTCTATCCGACAGTACCTCTTTATAAAGCTCCACCAGGATCGCGCGGGGAGAATTTCGCCCCCAAAGGGGCCCGTCGGCCAATGCTCGCCAACAAGACAACGACGCTCGACAAGTTCGGACATAACGGGCGGCGTCTGTCCAGCGCGTCCGAGCATTTCCATCTCGGCGTACTAGAGTTGGTGGGTTTCAACAACGCCGCAAAGGAATTAGCCGAAGCGGACATCAGTCCGACCGAACTGCAGCTCCGCAGTATAGCGCTCCATCGTCGGCTACCGTTCAAAAGACGATGCATGTTGAAATCCTACTACCCGCATATCATGCGGCCAATACTACTGGCCAAATTCAGCATGATCGAGTATGCGGAGGAGTTGGAGGCCACTGACGACCGACGTCTATTCAACGCCTCGCTTGACGACTTCTGGGGAACTGGCGCCACCCACATTGTGCGACTGTTGTTGCGGCCGCACGTTCCAAAACGTGACGGGTCGCCTATTGGAGGAGATTCGGGCGTACCATCGGGACTGCTTCGTGCGATGGCCCCAGGTCATAATTGTGGGCGACGAACAGGCGTTGCCGCTGCTCAACGTTGCCGACCAGCACAACTGGCTGGTTTTCGCGTGGCCCCGTGTGGAGATGGCCGAATTGGTACAATGGGCCAACGCATTCGCTACGCCACAAACGGACTGTGTGATTGTTATCGGGGGCTATGGCAGACTATGGCAGGCGGACCGCAAGGTTTATTCACCTAGTGCGTTCATCAAACGCATTAAGCGAAAGCTGGAGGTGCTCGAACGGCGCCTCCGAGAAAATGCGGCCGTCTATGTCGCTCCGCCGCCACCGCTGTGGAACGCTACCAATTACACTAGCGAAGCGTGGGCGACTGAATTGCGCATCCGGAAATTGCGCCATTCACTGAGGACCACCAAGCGGTCCGAAACGTCATCATGCCCGCATGGTCGGTACCATTAACGGCACCCGAAGCCTGGGAAACGGTCGGACCGTTCAACCGGGGTGAGGATCGCCAACGACGGTCTGAACCAGTGGTAGCGCCCGCTTATCATGCGGAACTGGTCAATTGGGTGGGCCACTACGTCCGGTGCACTGGACTTTTTCTCCTCGGCGAACAACGAAGGGGTGACGGCGAAGAATAGACCTATTGAGGAACTTGCTCGCACGTGGGTACCTCCAGCCAAAAGAAAATAGGTGATTAGTGAGGGGCTACAGAACACTCTGAAGCAATAGCAAACGTGATTCACTGGCACCTAGAGAACCCCACCTTAGGAGACGCGCAAGAAAGCGAGGGTAGAAGTAGAAACTGTTTACACCACCGTACCTAGTTCTACACATATGCGCAGCGAATATTAATTAGTAGAAGGAAAGGGACAACCATCTATAAAAGCTATATTATTACAGATGGACAACAGCGTTCGGCAACGCGGTGAGGACGACAAAGATAACAACAGCGTTCGGCGACGCAGTGACAGTCAACTGAGCCAGAGCGTTCGGCAACGCAATGGCAGCGACACCAGACGGTCCGAAAGCGGTCCGACCCGGCGGTTATCAACAACCGGACCGTACGCACCGCCCGAGGCCACCACGTATCGCCTGCCCAGCATCCCGACTTACCACGTCGACTTGACGAAGCCCTATGTCCCGTTCCTGTCACATGGTACCGAGTGGCCGGAGCTGTCCAACATGCACGAGGCGGCGACGCCCTTTCATCACGACGGTACGACGGCTCCAACCGTTGAACAACACTACCTGGTAAGAGTGCTGCTCGTACTCGGCCTGATGGAGGCAGCTAAAGAACTCATGGACATAGTTGGGACGCCGCAGCAAATAAAAGCAAGAGCGCGGGCGCTAAAGGACGAACTGGTTGACAACATCACAAGCGCCCGACTCAAACCGTTGCTCGAACACATCATGCGTCCGATACTGCTCCGCAAATTCACCCTCCCTAGCTACGCGCGGATCCTACACCTAACTGGCAACTGATCGCTCCTGGAGGTAACCACCGATACCTTCTGGGGCGTCGGACGTACAATTCAGCAACTGCGGCAAGGCGAACAACCCAGACACTGCCACAACGTCATGGGCCGACTTCTGGAGGAGGTGCGGGAATACCTCACCTCTGGCTACGCTTGCTGGCCGCACGTCATCATCATGGGTGACGCGCTCACGCTGCCGTTGCTAGAAATAGCCAACGACAACAAATGGCTGGTCTGCGCATGGCCTGGCACCACGCTGATCCGCATGATCCAACTCGCCAGCGCCGTCTTGACGCCATTGACTAAATGCGTCATCTTACTTGGAGGCTACCAATACATCTACTGGAAGGCGCAACTGGAGCAGTTCCGCGCGACCAGCCCAAACGCAGCCTTCAAGAAGATCAAACGCCATCTGGGAATGCTATCTCGTCGAGTATCGGCGCACACGCCTGTGATTGTCGCACCGCCGATACCCCGATGGGCCGCGACTAACCAAGACGCAATGTCTTGGACGATCGAATTCAAACGAATTGTCGCCAACCATCGGCAACAGCACGACGCATTCCACAACGTCTACTTCCCTAACTTGCCCGTCGCTTTTAACTCCGCGGACGCCTGGGAACGGGATGAGCCGCACATGGAATGGCAGAAGCGTCCACAGTTCGAGGAACCCATGGTTCCCAAATACTGTTTGTGCAACTTCCGAGAATGGGTTAGACAATTGGTGCAGGATGCTGAACTCAGCCGTTTAACTCGATAAGCGAGCATAACAGGGAACGTAGCACAAGGACTATCGGAGAACTGGGTGCAATCGTGCGAGTAACTAGGAAAGCTAGGTGTAGGATAAGGATAATTGGAACAAGTAGGGCGAAAAAGGACGAGCTGCGTCGAGCATAACCACAGTATAGCGAATAACCGGTAGGACCGCACAAAGCAAGCAGGGTAGTGCGCAAGCGCAAGTTACCAAATTACTCCTCGCGAACGGACCAAACCACTTCTACATGACCTAATAATAGGAAAGCTTGTCACTTAAAGTAGAGCAAATTATGACCCAAGTGCAAACGATTAGAAAATGGCAAACTAAGTATCTTGAGTGATAGAGGTAGTCCGAAACAACCTGAGTGCGATAACATCTATTACCACCATGAGAGCGAATTAAGCAAAACTTGATCACGAATTATTCAATGGGCGTATTGAGGATAAGCACATGGGGACTTCTGGGAATAGACACCCCGGCGGCCGGACCATTTCCTGGGAGGTACCCGAAAATAAACAAGGGATCTGTTATAAACTCAAACCCAAGTGTGGAGGTACGTGCTACAATATGTGACAATACTATATTATTGTGTGTATATAATAAAATATGTATATGTGCCGAGGAGCAGCAGTAAATGGTATTTTGCGGAAAGACATTTTTCAACGACTCAAAGTAAGACAACCATCATAACATATTATAAACCATAAGGGAAAACTTCCAAAACTACCGAAAATAAAGGGAGAAGGGATGCGTTTTTGGTGATAACCAAACAAATTGATCGTCCTTCTAACCTCGTTATAGCAAATTTTTAACAAATTTTAGGAAATTTTTAGCCCATTTCGGGAAATTTTTAAAATTTACCGTAATTTTTAGCCCAAACAGGCTAATTTTTTTCAAATTTCACACCAATTTCACTCAATGGAAATCAAGGGCTGTACATCACATGGAATTAACTATGCAGAATTTTCACTCTCTTTTTCATATTTCAACCAACTTAACTTACCACCATAAGTAAGGAGTCTATAAAATCAAAAAATTTTTAAGAGATGTAACAGCCCGAGTTTTTATGCCAATCCGAAACAGTCGAAACTAGGCCAAAGGGCTTAAAAATTCAACGGACAAAGGGCGATCGGATACCGGTGGAGCGTGATTCAAGAATCTATTGATGCATTGATAATTGTGTTGAGTAAAATAAAATATTGTATCATATTCCATAATTGTATAATCACGCTCCACCAGCCCGAGGTGCGCGGTGTGATTTCGAACCAAAACTGAACCAAGATTCTACTGTCAAGGTATCCGATCGATCCTAGGACTGCTACGATATTATAAACAATATCGATGTATTATAAATTGTAAAATTGCTTAGTACTGGAGTGTGGTACGGCTGCGCAGTCGAATCGGCCGGGGACAAGGGGGAAGACCTCACGTTTCTATCACCAATCGACTTAACAATCTTGTTGAATTAAGTGCCCCAGGGTCGATTCCGGTGCGTATCCTTACCTAAAATAAACAAATTGTATTTGTTGCCGAGGTGGGCAATGGAAATTGTATAGGCCCCTGTGTGTCAGGATGGACCGAGGTAAAGTGCAGGATCTTTATCAAAGTTCGAAAGGGGGTTTTCTTTTAAATTCGGACTTCGGGGATCTGTCCTGACACGCAGGAGATTGGCAGTTATGATATGTATAGATATATTGTGTGGGAGATTTGGATACGTAACGAAGGATTTCATAAAATTGGCTCAGTATAAGAAAGGTTCATTTTCCATGGGGTGTACGAATGTTGGAAATTTTGGGCTAGTTTTAATGGTGAGGCAAAAAGGGTGATAACATCGTGATAGGGGATCTTTAAGGCTTCAAAATTGTTCCTTAAGGCCAACTTACTCCCAACCCGCAAGAACTTATGGACCCCAATCCGCGCTTAAACCTTCCAACTTTAGGGCCCTAAATCACTACATCTTAAACCAAAACTCCCCGATTTTTGGAGCCCCGTACCTTAATTGGGCCCTATACTAACCATTTCACTGAAAACCGGGGCCATCCGCCCCAACGGGTCTACGCAGGATTCTCATAACCCAGTCGGGACCCAAAATTTCCCTATCGCGCACGCATTCATCTGCCTCTAACGGGTCTCCTATGGGTATTACACTAAATTTGGGGTTCTCTTAAGTAGGCGACCAGCCAGGGCATGGATATGATCCCGCCCCCGGCCGCCTACTCCATTCCGTTCCTGAAAAATAAACAGAAAACTACAAAAAATTCTATTCATTTTAAGCGCCTAAAGCGCTTTTATATCTCTCGAAATCAGCAGCCTCGCGCCGACCAGCGCGAGGTTTAGGTTGTTTACGTCGCCAGACCACTCGCGTGCCAATTAGCCTGTACATCCATCAGTGACCAAGGGCTCAACAGTGTATGCATCGCAGCAGTGTTGTTAATGTGGCTGTTATGCCGACGGCGGTGTGTTTCATCTTCTTGCCAAGTTTTCTTTTTGTTTTTAGCTTCCCAGTGCGTATGTGCCTATGTATAGCTGTATATGTTCGTTCTACCGATAGTTTTGAAATTTCAAATTTGTGGAGAGTTGCCAGTTAAGGGCCTAGACGACACAACGAGAGAAAGGGGGGTTTGAGCTGGGTATAAAAGAGCTGAGCCCGATTCCCCGATCGGAGCCAGTCGAGAGTTTATGCTTTAAGTTTGGCGGTTGTCGCCATATCTAAACTTTATTCGCTTTAGGCTTGTGTTTTCTGTCTTTTTCTTTATTTAGGTATACTGGGGTGGTTGCTCGCCGTGCCCCCACGGTAGAGAGCCTTCCCCGGTTTGGATACCTGTTTCGATCTTACAAAGGGCCGCTCTTTGCGGACGTTGGAGTGTCGGAAGGATGCTCCTCGCGCCCGTAAAGTGCGGACCCCGTTGAAATTCCTAAATTGCAACAAAAATTGGTTTAAATTTTCGCTCGTTCGCATCTCGACTGGTTCCCCGCTCCTCGGACGTTTTTTCTTCTTTCACAGGTCCGAGGAGTGATCAAAATTGTTAAATTTAGGCAAATGGCATTGTATAAAATTTCTAGGTTAAGGAAAATTCAGTGACAATAGTTCTGTTCTTCGTGATAGGGACCAAAATTTCTCTAACTAGGTATTAGCCAAAATTTAGGGGTGGTGAAGAGAACGATACTAAGGACGTAGCCGTTTGCATCCGCGGGTGACACGCGTTGTCCCCAAGTGTCTGAAATCGAGCAGCAGCGTCGAATCCCCATTCGTTCGCTGATTCTTTTGTTCATGGTTAAATTGCGATGCAGACGAATGCGGACCCGACAGAATTTTAAAAGACTCACCAGTGAGCATAAAACGAGACAGGGACTGGAGCTAGCGGCGGCCTGAATCGTAGTAAAGTTTGGTGGGACGTGGGTTTCCTAACCGTGCAACTACGGGGAGAATCCACGTTGACATCCACTCCCGGAGCTCTCTGGGAGCGAGTTTCGAATTTGTTGGGCAGGTCGCAGGCCACTCCAGTCGCTGTCGAAATTGTCTAAAAGTTTGAACCCTCGGACCGTTTGCTTGCAGAGGTCAGACCACTACAGGGGACAAATTATCGTGATTTAAATAGGTAACTAGTCGTTTGAAAGTCAGCATTCTTTTGTCAAAGACCGATCGGGCTATGCTGGAACGAAAATTGTAAGAGTATAGTACTGAGAAGGGAATGTAGCGTGTACCTCAGGGTATCTTGCAAGGTACCCGAATTAAGTGTCTGTCATTTTATACATGCTGTAAATATTTTGGCGTGCACCCCAATTGGGTGACAATTATGAAGTGTGTAGTGTGCGAAAAAGGGAACCAATAGTAAATCGATTAAGTGGTGTGACAATTTTGAAGCAGTTAGGAATTTTGTTTAACTTTCCGACTCCCACAGAATTTTAGGAATCCGTTTCGACAGGAACCTCTAAAGATATTTGAACCGAAGTCAGTTTTGAGCCACGGCTAGCAAGTCCTCCACCAACCCGCGCCTCGTCGAGTTGATCAGCTGACGCAAGCTCTCCCACATTTCTCGTTTTAAGGCTCGAGCTGGCAATCCACTCCGCACCCCGTATCTCGTTCGTGTCTTACGTGAACTACCTGGAACTCTCGCTGCGATTGCTCCCGCAGAAATTGTCGCTTTGCGTAGCCCGCATCCCAATAGATAATACAAGCAACTATAGATGAAACATTCAAGGGACTGGGGCCTCCGTCTGAGTGCCCAAAGTTATTATAGGTAGTTGTTAGTGGTAATCAAACCTCAGGAATACACCCAGTCAAGGCCACCTTTAGGAGTTACACATGGTCATCTTCTAGGTTACTGGGTCAGTCGCGTAGCACCCTGGGATTAGAACGGGACAATAGCACAAGGGGACATACCAACCAGGAACCCCGCCAAGGCCATACTAGGATCAGAGAACCCCGATCAGGGGACTAAGTGGATAATGAGGGAAAGGCGAGTCAGCCTTATTACCTGTGAGCAGGCTTAGGGGTTGACTCTCCCTCGGGGGACCTCATACCATTAGACACGTGGGCCAATATAGGGGCCAGGCCAAAAACCCTGATTAACCCGCCGGCAGCCTGCTAAGCTAAGCGGTTCCCTTGGGTCATCGCATAGATCACCAGGGAGTCGTGGAAGCCGGGGTTGTCCGGGCACCACACGCTAACAAAATAGTGGTGCAGCTGGGATCCCTTAGGGCCAGAACTGGTCCTAGTACAAAATACAAGCTAGAAATTGTTCTTCCTTGTTGAATTTCTGGATCAGCGATGATACTTTTGGGTTTTTCGCAAACGCATAGTGACTCCGTCTGCGGATGACTTGGTTAGGTTCTTTTATTTTGTTTGTTTGTTTGACTTCCTTTCGGATGGATGGTGACCACATACATGCTCAAACTCTGGTTTACTGAATCCTTTTTTTTTATTTTTGCCAAAATTATAATCTCAAATTCCTTTTTGTTTCCCTTTTCTTGAATTGTTGATGCGTGATGTAACTTAGTGAAAATTTCCGGGCTTAATTTTTGTTCCAGAAAGCACAAAGAAATTAAAGAACGGGTTTCCGTTCAAAATATAGTGAACGCTACTTTTATGTATGTATGGGTTTATACTAATAGCGATATAAATGTGTCACATAATTTGACAAAGGCTCCTGGCCAAAGATTACCACCTGAAACTAGGTTTTCGTTTGTTCTTATGAGAAATGCACTCGTAAAAGCTTGTTTAGTAGTAACAGAGTGTATTATTAATGGATTTTATCCTACTGTTATGAAGTCACAGATAACGGCTGGCGGATTTGCACCACTTTGCTTGGTTCGGGTGATATTACATCCTTATTCATATTGAAAATACGTCCACTTGGGACTGCATGGACAAAGCGCCGGTCCGCGTGCAAATCTTCCGGCAATAGCCAGTCCATCCATTTAATTATTACCCAGCTAATATGTAGAGAATACTCCATTTGACATTGAAAACGGCCACTGTATTTGTTATTTTTGTGGAATCAACTGTGGAAACAACTTATTTTTAAAGCAGTCTTGTTTCGTTACGCGTATACTGGTTTTCGCCGCATGTTTAAGCATTCGCTAAACGAAGTCGGGTTTGACCTGTTGGTAGTTGCAAACATTGATTAATGGTTTCTTTTTTTGTTTCTAATCTACATACTGATAAATCTAATTGAATTCTTTTCTACTGAAACCGGAAATACTGCCATAATTATAATCAATTCGTTGATGATTTAGAACATGGAAATTTGCGATATTTTGTTCGATAGTATAGCTTCGTTTAATAGTGCCACGGACGCAGTAATGTATAACACAGTGGTTGATTTCAGCTGTGTCCAGGTGATTAAGCTAGGAACCCCTAAATGACTTGCGTCAAGAAGGGTAATTGTTGCTGCTATCTGCGAATATAGGTTCAACCTGGAATGATTTGTATCTGTTGAATTAATATTCGTCACCTTAACTAATATTTCGGCAGATCATGCTTTGAATGACTAATAACGCAAAAGATGTCAGTGAGTCCAACGCTTTTAGTAGATATCTAGCTTGGAACATATTCAGCGTACATATTTTCTCATATTTTCGTTGAGCCAAATGTACTTCACATGGACGATCCTGTAACTTAGTCATAAGGATTACTTGATGTGTAATGTCGTTTGTTTCGGAATATGTATCTCTACATTACATAGTTTAGAGGAAAATTGATGAACCGAATTACATTCCGGGTTCGGGTTACTATTAAATCTTGACAATAATTATATACCTGACAAATTGATTAGATGTTTCCACATCAGTAAATTATCACTGGAGCGACTGACAAGTCTTGTGTTATACCAATCTAGATAGGGACCATAAGAGTACTAATATTATTGACTGTAGTTTCACAGTTGTCAGAATTTAAAGTTACTAATTAAAACAATTCATTTACTTATGTAAATTTATTCCAGCAAGTGTATATAAATACTGTTTTTGAGTTATATTGTAGATTATCGTTTTTTCTCGAACAAATCCAGCATAAAGGTGGTCTTGACATTATCACAACGCTGTGTTCTTCGCCAGATTGTCGCACGGTTGGTGAAGGATCGCGTTTTTGTCTGGTTGGTATTATATAAATTATCGCTCGATATAATCGTGTGGATCCGGTGATCGGACGTTCGTGTTGTCATCCACTGGCGTGTATAGTAAGCAGTCGTTTTAGTTTGTGTATGTTTACCTAGCAGCTTAAGCTTTCGATTAGAAAGGTTGCTGTACTACCAAAAAGAAAGCCTATATGCGCTGCCTTATATGAAATTTACATAATGTTTTTGATGTAATACACATTAAAATGTGTAAACGCAATAATTTTATTTATATAATGTTTAGGCCAGTTTATTCTGGGATCGAAGAGCAAATTCAATCCGTGTGGATGTCTCCCATATCTAAAAATCCAAGCTTAATATTTTTCTATCCTGTACTTCCTGATATGTTTTCAGCAGAAATGCTTTAGTTATAATTGTAAAATAGTTACGAAGCGCATCGCACCGATATTGAATTGTCAAATATTATTCACATGCATCTAACCCAGCTATCTAGATTTCGACCATTTGAAGGTTTAATCAAACACTAAACTATTTATGAGACTTTTAAGTACGGAGAAACCGACTGTGTTGAAATCATGCTGTGTACGAATGTACACAATTTTCACAGAAATGCATGCTCACAGACTTAGATATCTTATGTGAAATCTGATTATAATTCCGTTATAAGCAAAGTAGAGTCCACTACCAAATGTGACAGACTCAACCAAACATTGTTGTCAAACTGGAAATGTCCCACTGCCCTCCAATGTTCAGATAGTCTCCGTTTGTCCAGGCGATTGGTTGATATATGTTGCCCGGATGTCATAGACTTTAGAATTACTGATCTCAACCTTGAGTTATTAAAGACAGTTGACCAGGTTCTGCACATAAATTGTTGTCGACATTTGTAAGCTTGGCTTCCATGTCACATCTTTCGTGGCAGCGCATGTGTAAAGAACAATTATATGCCTGTTTGTATGCCAACCTATGCATGTATCCATACATGTATATATGTTTATGTTCATGTATGTGATAAAATATATGTATGTGTATTCATGTGTTTATCGGCATGTGTACACATGTGTATATTTTGATATCCTTTGCCAATTTTTAGACAGATTTGAATTATATATTTTTGTAGATTTTTCATGAAAATCTTAGAAGTAAATCTTTATTCTAAATTATTGTCAACATCAAAAAATTTTCTTGAGATTTTACTTGGTATGATAAAAGTTTATTTTTAGATCCTCAACATAATTTTATTGGATTGGAATCGTGAACAAATTGTTAGTATAACTAGCAGTTTCTCGGTAAAATAGATAATATTGCAGCATGCCGCTAAAAATAACCAAATTCTTCGAATTTACGCTGGCGGGGAGATTTGCAAAGAATTTTTTTGCAATAAGACTAAATGTCAAACTGAGTGGTTGGCATCAATTGTCGCTAATTTTAGATACTTTTTGATATCAAAAGTCGAAAACATAGAAAAATCGCTTGTATGCACTGGGCCTCTAAAGTAACTAGAGCAGAGATTCTGGTAAACAAGACCACTCAAGATTTTGAACAATTATAAGAATAGCACCCAGCGATCTAGGTTTCCCAGACAGCTCAGTAGGTATAAAAGATCAAGTCAGGTACTGCTCGGGGCCTCAGTCTCAAAGTGCTAATCTACTGGTAAGTGTTCACTTTATTCTTACGACCAAGCGGTCTCCTCTATAACGTAAAAATTTTGCGAGCGAGCACGTTGGTGCTTCCATACAGGGCTGTTGACTGAGTTGCACGTATCTGAGAGCACGTTGGTGCTTCTATGCTTGAGAGGACATTAGTGCTTCATCTGTAATTGAGTTCGAGAGCACATTAGTGCTCTAATTGCATTGTGTCTTGAGAGCACATCGGTGCTCTAGTTGAGTACTTATTGAGAGCACATCGGTGCTTCTGTTTTATACGGTTGAGAGCACATTGATGCTCCAGTTGCAAGCTTGTAAGAGCACGTTGGTGCTTCAGTTTGAGAACTCTTTGAGAGCACACTTGTGCTCCACTTCTGAACCTAGCCTCTGTGGAACTCAGTCTGCAGCGTTGTTTCGAGAGCACGCTGGTGCTCCGATATTGTGTATACGTGTATTCGATCTAAGGCAAGGACTTGGATCTTACGATCCCTCTTCTTACCTCAATCAATACTAATATACGTATGCGGCTTTGCGAGCGAAAATTTACTTGGGTTTTGAGTATTTAGTGATTGTGTGTGACATATATTGTATATTCATATTTCTAAGGATAGGTATTAGATCTTACGATCCCTCTTCTTATCTCATTCAATTCATATATATTTATATATTTATTCTGTTTGTAGTGTGTTGTTGTGATTGTGTGTTGGTAACGTAGTAACGAGCGTTACCCTGAGTCCTGAGTGCTACTTATGAGTCTTACTAAATCAATTTCCACACTACCGATTGAGATTATCTTGGTTTTCCAGTAACTTGAGCCTGCCTTTCCTTCTTAAAATATACACGCCTTAGTAAACAACAAATAAATAACCATAACATCGTTACACAAATGCCTACTTTTTGAACCTCTGAATTTCTCACCTTCCCAAATTCTGAGTTTCCGCAAATATGCAGTTTTTCAAATTTCCGATTTCGCGAATTTCCAATTTCCGCAGACCTCCAGTTTCCAAGTTACCAAGATTTCTGTTTCGCAAAGTTTCATTTTTATTTTATGTTTTTGTCCAAATTAATAACATATATGCTCGATGTCTGAGGCCCCACTGTGCGTAGGTGGGTCCTCGAAGAGAAGGTTTGGACTTTGGCCTCTACCAATGGAGATAAACCGGTCGCGTGGAGTGGCAGGTGAGTCGCCTATTTGTTTCTCTATATGTTCGTCGCCTACGAGAGGGGTTAGGGTTCCTGCCGAGAGATTAGATGCTTCACATTGAGTGGGTGTCCAATGTAGCAGGGGTAATCTCCTTTATTCATATGAGCATGCATACTTAGCAAATTCCCAATCTCCCATAATCACAAATTCTTATTTTAATAGTTTCTGCAGAATCATAATTTTCAAAGATTCTTCGTATCCGTATTTTCCAGTTTAGAAAATTCCCACTGTCTCAAATGCGCCTTTTTCCTTAGTACAAAAAAACGAAAAAATGCACCATTTTGTTATAAACCAACAGCCTCGCAGAAGAGAAGTTAACTTGTATATTATATTTTGCTGCTAATACAAACATTATTTTGCAGAAATTGTAAATTTCCATTTTCAAATAACAATTAAAGTCCAGTTTTTCAATATTGGGAAATTCTGTGACCGTGACCCTTTTATTTTTATGTGCAGCAAAAATGTTTGAATTTTAATTAATTTCAATCATGTGATTTTAATCGCTTAGCTAGTATTGTTGCTTTTAATTTTCGCTGGAAATTTATTGTTGGGGTACGGGTCCCCTAAGCTAAGTAGGGGTTTATGCCCAGAACCACTCCAACCTTTATCTTTAGAGGATTTCGGGTCCCTAAACCCCAGGATGGCCTAGCTAGGCGGGTTACCCTAATTTACGTACTTGGGAAAATCTGGTACACCGTCCCATTATTCAGTTGTTTTTCCAGAAGCATGAATACGGTCTTATTATGACTATGGTCACGTGATTAACGCAACCTTTTGCCAATTGGCTGATTTTAGTTTTATTGGTTGTTTTAGTCCTGTCTGATCAGTCGTTACTACGAGTGGGTTGGTTCACGGTGGCTTATTCATATTATTATTGTTTTTGAGTGCAAGCCTATGGATTTCGGGACCTGCTCAAAGAAGTACCGCATGTTTTCTGTTTTCGGGCTTACTGCTCATACTTGATTACTGATTTAATGAACCTGATCCCGGCGTAAGTTGACCAGCTGTGCCTGTGAAGCGAAACATAGCGCCTAAGAAATACTCATAAAAGAACCGTGTGTCAAAACTCATATATACTTGGTTGTTTACATGTAGCCTTGGGATATATTTGCATTATTATACAATAGTATAGGTGGTAGTGGCCTAAAGAATTAAGCCTGCAGTCCAGTACCGTGGCATAAAATAAAGTATTAGAAAATAGATAAGTCAAATTTCGGCCCGTGGCAGCCCCGTGGATTGAGCGATTTTAGGTTAATCAAGGGAAACATCTTGAGCATTCGGGGTGAGTGAGCAGGAAATGGCATTAGGATGACCCATCTTAAGCTTTTCAACTGTTCCTCAAGGATACCTGTCAGCATTCCAATCGGGTGTTTGTGGACGAGCAGAAACAATTCCAACTAGGTTGTTTGCGATCGTGACAACGTAGTTCATAATATAACCATCGTGCATTCCGATCGGGTTTTTGTTACATAAGATGGGGGTTAATAAATAGCTAAAATTTATGATCTTAGGTTAAGGTGATTAAATAGAATTACGGAGTATCTGCAATCGCAATATTCTGCATTTATTTCACAAGAGAACTGAACTAATAATATAAATCTTAAGTGTATTAGAATGAAAGAAAAAGGGTCAAAAAGTGCCAGATTATAAGCATAATATCAAAGCGAACCAAAAACAGAGTGGCCAAGGATAGTGCGATCAAAAAGAACTGCGTACGGAATCGTGCACAGTGCAACATTTTTACTAAAATATATATTTACTTCGTGTCTTTGATGTCGAGTTTCTTAAAAGACGAGTGCTTAGTTTTAGTCACGCAGCCTTGCAAGACACAGGTCGCACCCAAAAGAACTCGCGCCGGCAATCGGTTTCCAACCTGCAGGGTATCTGGAACAAAATGCGGATATGACATGCAGCTTGCGTTCTAATGAGTTTTATAAAACAGTATAGTCAAAACAACATATTTTATTTGCTAATGTATAAATAGCCGTAAGCTCATTGATAAAGCCGTCTGCGCTAATTTAATATGTATTTGCAGTGACCCGTTACAATTGTAAAGTTGCCGAGCAAATAGGGCCTAAAATGCTGCATGGCCCGAAGTACAGCTAATTATTCACGTTTCGTTATAGAGTACACGTTTCTGCGTGTCTATATTCGCTGCTTTTATAATGTATGACTCGTTCATGTCCATCACTGCCCTGTTACAATGTAATATAACCAATACCATGCTTGCTAGCATCAGTGTATAATGGTGAATGGCCTTTGAGGATCAGGATATTCTAAGACCGAAAGCGTTGTCATTCTGATTTTTAACTCCTCTAAAACGTTTTACGCTTCGTTAACTATATTTCTTTGAAATTGTCTTATCGGGCTCGGTTATTTGTGATATCGTATAGCGAAGAAGCTACTGTTCCGTAGTCTTGCACATATTGGCTATAACAGCCAGATTTAATGTTGGGTAACTGAGCGCGGAACACGGAATTCCAGAGTTTTTTCACTTTGTTTAGGATAAATTACTACGCCTTTTTCGGAAACTGCGTGGCCTAGAAGCTTTATTTCAATTTTTGAAAACTTGCACTTGCTGCCTTTGGCTCTTAGGTTAGCTTAGCGTAACTTGGCTAATAGCATACAATTGTTCACAAAGACGATTCATGTTTGTTGTTAAAAAGATAATTATATTGTCCAAATAACACAAACAGTTCCCTAAGCAAATTAGCTAAAACGTTGAATGCGTTGAGTCATTGCGGCGCGCTATGAGAGCAAACGACATAACACCGGTATTCCTCATCATCTTGACGCATTGGGATTTGCGAGTAGAGTACCCTAAATGGCAGGGAGTAAGCGGAATTCCGGTTTCGCTTCCGGTGCCGACGAAAATCGTGTTCCGGTTGCGGTTCCGGCAAAAGGCAAAAGCAAGCCGGAACCGGAATTCCGGTTTAAAAATTGTTTAAAATTTTCCACATGTTTCTTTCATATGAGGTCCAAACATGTATTGGATATACAATGATCAAATTCCAAGACAGCCAAACGAAAGTAAAGATTAACTCGGCAAGTAGGAATCATAATTTCAGTACGAATTTTTACAATTTAACAAAACTAAACTTAAAGGAAGTTAACAAAAGAAAGCCAAGTCGATGAGTGCAGCAGCTATTTTGCCCATTAAGAAGTCTACGGTGTATGTTAGAATTAACCGGTCCAACACTGTAACAGGGTATGGATGATTTAGAAGCAGTTAGCTGTAGGCTTGGCTATCATAAATTGAGTCAAGCGCCAACCAGAGCACATGTATATAAACTTTGTAAATCAGTTTATCTTGGAGTAAAGCAATATATATGAAACGCAGCCATAAACATCATTCATGATAATGAACTCTGTTTATTGAAACTGTGCGAGAAGTATCACAATTTGTCTCCTTTATAGCATTTTGATCAGAAAGTCATCATCATCTAGCTGAGGGGCACTGGTTAACGAACGTCAGCCTAAACATTGTCTTTGAGATTTTTGTATACCTTCTTTTATTGATGGGATATCACTGACCAGCAAATTACTGTACTCATTTTTGATTTTCTTTTAGAACCACATAAACCAATAATTTAAACGTTCCTACGGAACAACTTGTAACGAACGTATGTCCCCTATAGGGGACCGTTTCAGACAGATCGAAACTGTTTAGCCTGAGGTCCAATCACTAGAAGCACATTCAGTTTGACACAACTTACGCAAGGCATTTGTTTGCTCTGAGTGTCCGAAAACGACATAGTGGTCGATAAATAAACGTTATTAGATTCCTCAGTCTCTTCAAAATTCCAGAAAGGCGATAACGTCATCGCAATACATTAAGTTTAATGCAAAAGTTATTGTACAACATATTAAATCTATTGTACCTTCATTTCTTCTTTCACCTGTTTTACTATATATAAATTTCGAAGACCAGGTTCCAGATCCGGTTTAAAAGGACGGTTAAGGTTCCGGTTATTCCCTGCTAAATGGAGATCATGCATCGAGAAATACGTACTTAGCATCGTTAAGCGTTGACCTGTCCACAGCTTTCCAAAAAGTGGAAGGAATCCGGGAATATCAAATGTTTATTCTCTTTGGAAATTTCAAAGTGGAGATACATTTTCTTAAAATGTGTAAAATTTCCATATTTTCATGTAGTTTTACTGTCGTACAATAATTTTCAGGCTTTAAGACAAACTTTTATGGACCTGGGGGAAAATTTCACGCATATGGATGTTTAGAAAGTGGGTGTCTCCCACCACCACCATTGTGGACAGGCAAGAAGCGATTCTATTTTTAATCTATGTATTCGCAACGGAAAGTATCTTTTTAGTTATCGAGTTCAATTCTCGATAATCCACGCTAAGCAAAATCGGGGAAGCCCATGAACTGGATGATCGAGCATATCTTGCACCTGGCATGATGCCTTGGTCTATCGCAAGCAGGTAACCTGTCGGCTTTTCGACCGTTGTTTCGATTCAGTGTTTCGCTCGGGCATTCATTCCGGCACATGTTTTGTCCGTTGAAAATACATCACGTAATTGAATAAAACAGTGGCTAAATACGTCTTACCGTATTCGTCAATATTGTTCGTATGCAACTGTAGATTCGTTTTTGTTTGTAGCTCGACCGAATCCATGTATTCGGCTTGGTTAACGGCTTGGTCCCTAAAGCGTTGCACGTCCGCTTGGTGTTGCTTTTTACGTAGTTCAGGGAACTCCGACTCGTCCTCGGCGCAAGCCTAAGTATTGATCGACCCCGTTGGCAACATGAGAATCCCTGGTAATGCACTGCTTTATTCGGCGGCTTGCCCTGATTTAAACAATTATATACCATCAATATTTTTAACAAGGGTTGACTTTTTATGCTTTTTGCTTACTGTAGTTTAAACTTTTTCAGTTTCCTGGTTAATCTTGGGCATCTTTGATCTGTTTGGCGATAAATTCGGCTTTTTGGGTACTTACTACCGCGTGGATAATATGCACATTTATTCGCGTCGCCAGCGGATGGTCTTCACGTATCCCATACTCGATTTTATTCAAATTGCAAACTAGTATTAGAATATTATTTTTACCCACAATTACAATAACAGGTATAGCTAAACCGTCATTGAATTTTTGAATTCTGTACGAAGAGAGTGAAACGAATGAAGCGAAGAATTCTTACTAGCCGTGTCAGTGGTAAAATTTGACACTGTCCGTATTTGAGAGGTTTTTTTAGGGTGACACGCATAACTCAACATTGGCTGTAGTTGATTAGCGCGGTAACTCATTTGAATAGTTGTGCCCTTTAGGTAGGCGCGAAACCCGATTCCAATATCTTCCCGAAAACTGGGACAAAGGGGTTCGGGTCGGGGCCCGATGCGGCCCAAAAAATTGCGTTATTTGATCGTGTTGTATTCCAAAAACATATATTTAGCAACGAGAGGAATTCGTATTTTTCCCCAAAGTTGCTGTCTAAATCTTAACATGAGTCTCCTCGACATATCTTTAAGAATGGTGCAAATTATAATTGTCACTAAATTATGCATTAATGAAGTAGGTATACTATTGATCAAAAAATTTTATGTATGTTAGCTAAAAAATATTTTTGCTTCGGCTGGAAAGGTTCAAACCAAGGACCTATTCTCGAAAAATTTCCCAACGCTGTATCACTAATGCTCAGTGAATACTGAACTAGGTGTATTGTGTAGGACTGACATTGTCATGGTTGTTGAGATATTGATTGATAGGGCAATATGTAGCGGTTTTAACATTTTCAGATTGAATTATAGATTGTCTACCACATGCGAAACAAAATGTCTAAAACGCGCACCGGTGATATAGAGGTTATTACAGACCACAATCATGTGGTACCATTCTGCGAACACGGTTAGTTGGTTCTTATTTATATGATAAGTATTGTCTAATAGCTTGCCTCAGTACCAATGCGATGAATTCTGAGTGTTGAATATAGAATTTATGTCAGCCATTACTAAACTTTATCGCAGCATTCTGTCATTCAATAGTGGAGTTATATTCAATTTCGAATCGACACTGCAGCATAGGTTACCTGGCTAGTCCAAAGTGGGGGGAGGGCCGGCATTTTCGGCTGCCCCCTCGGCAAAACGGAGGTACCCCCGGCTCAAAGCCACCTGATAAGAAAAATTAACGTCTAAACGCGACAAAATCCGGCAAAAAAATTGCACCCCCTGCAAAATTCGGCACGCCCGGCAGGTGATCCGTGGGCCCCCGGCTATAATTTCCGAAGTTTGGACTAGCCAGATAACCACAATGCCAACGCAACGTACACAGCAATGTCCGGTAAAATGAGGAAAATAATGGATAGTTGACCAGTCTTAGTGGAACTACATTTTTTGAGCGGAGCGACGGCATTAGTAATATGAACGTACTCAATGTCTTGGGAATATATTATTACCTAGACAACAATGATTCAATGAAAGAATAGATTTATTCCGTTCGAACGAAAAGCAAGACAAAGGAAGTCACGTGGCTTATACAGCATGGTGATGAATGGCAATCGAAGCAAAATGTAAGAGTTGCTACTCGTCATACCTGAAAACCCCAGGGTATGTGCGGTTAAAACGACTCTACGACCAATAATTAAGCTGTTATGAGCTTAATTAGGGTGTTAATTAGCTAATTAGCTTAATTAATGATAAAATTGGTAAGTTGCCAAACTTTATCAGGTGCACATCCTCACATGATAAGCCTTCAAACAAAAAATAGTTTTTTGAAATATATAGGTTCAGTAGTTCGTGAGATCCATGAAAGACTAACGGACGAACGGACATGGACTTTTTGCTCCCAGACAGAAAATAAAAACGCTTAGCTCGGTCGCCTCGCTTCGCTCGGCGACCTCGCTCCGCTCAATAACATATGCAAGCTTAATACATATAGTCTCTTACAAGACCTTTTAATAATCTATTTTGACCCAACCATACAGCATACGAAACCACAATAGCAACAGAAGTGCACAGATGCCGATCTGCTCTGAGACCTCATTATCATTTATATAGCCACAGTGAATATGGCGATATGTCGGTTATCGTGAATTTGCGTCTTTTGGGCCTATTCAAAAACGCAGTTTGGCGTAGCCCTCCACTGTAAATATTTCCAATACCAGAAAATGACTTACGTATAGAAAATAAATGGCTCTGCAGAATGATATCAATAACACACGTATAACTGGTGTGCTTGCCGAATTATTGCCGTTTCGTCTATTTGGGTTCTCTCGGCTTTCAAAAACCCGCTCTGACTCTACCCTGCAGTATTAATAACGATAACAGCGGTATATCATGTGCGGCTACATGGGGGGTGGTTTTCTGTACAAAATGAATCCAATATTTATCAGTTACCGAGATATGGCTGTTTTCGTGTATTTCAGGTGTTATGAACCGATTTTAAAGCACTGTTTAACCTTAGCCTAAAATATACGTAACCATTGTAATAAAGGTGGATATTTTGTAGCATATAGCTTCACAAACATCACCCCTAGAAGTCAGTTTCGTGCATTTCGGGTCTCATAGGCCTTTTTAAAATCCCTTTGAGTCTTACTCCTGGTCCAAAGGGTAACAATTCGCAAAAGCTTGTGTAAAGTTTTATAGAACCTTAATTTCTGTAGAAACTGAACTCGATTTTCATGAAATATTTGTATCATTTGTTGAGGTACAGCCAAGAATGTGTTTTGTCCTACCCCTTTTCGACTCACCCAAGCCTATTTGATACCCTGTTACGGTCGCAAGGACTTGGACGATGAAGGGAACAAATAGACATGTTAAGCATTCGAATGAGCTATAATGCGAGTCAATCAGCATAGTCAGTGTCGAGTTATTCGTGTAACCAGAAAAAACCCAGAAATAGAAACCGTTGAAATTTTCCAGTATGGCGTGTGGCAATTTTTTGCACGCTCGTTTCACTCGCTACGATTTCAATAAAATTTATACATGTAGTTTTAGTTTTACGGTATTATATCGTAACGATAACAGCTAACTCTCTGCCTGTTTTTGCTGCATGATGTACCAAATGTATTTGTTGTAATGCTTTTTAAGTTAGTCTTGTTTCTGTGTTGATTTGAAGTGTTGCGTTTTTGCGGTATTTATGGGAGGCATGATTACCTAGTAACCCTTAAATTAACTTCACATCACTACCCTTTCACTGCATTGCAGCTTTAGCGCAGTGTTGTTTTATACGGGACTCGTTGGCGACCCCATAAACATGTCCGTGATCCCTCATTTTGGCGCCCCCGAAATTATTTATCCAAGTATTTTCAGGACAATTCTCTTTCAACTCACATGTTTTTGGGATTCTATTTGGCTGTATGTAGCGTGCGTTTTAGCTCGTAGGTCTCTATTATGCTGTTATATAAGTATTCTATTGTGTTTACTACACTACTAAGTATATAACATTGCAATGTCTATGCAATAAAATGCGACTTAACCAGGTAAAGTGTTTTTCGGGGTTAAAAGCCAGCCCATAAATGGATCGACCGACACCAGAACCCCCTCCTAGCATTTTGCACTCAAAGAAAATCCGTGTGTCATTGGGCGTTTTAATTTGTGAAGACGAAATATATATATTTTAAGCCACAAAACTGTTTACTAAAGGTCATATTTTTTCATTTTAAAGAATACTTTAAGGGAATAGTTTCACAAAGTACAGTAATTATCGCTTGCAAGTGAATATATTGTAATGTTTAACGACTATTATTTTTCATTGAAAACACGTATACAATCAAAGCTAATCGTGAGATTACTTTATTATTTCGATAAATTTAGGGTTACTGGCACGTGGTTTATTTACATCATTTGTGCAGCATTCATTATAGGACCGTGCTTACTGTTCGAAAAATATATCTCGCATGGGAATAGCAGAGTGGAGCAGTTTTTTGCATGCAGCGTATACCGATCGAAAAAAATGTGTTCTTATAAAGCTACGACGTCGAAAGTTGTCGATGCAAAGATGATTGATCGTGCCAAAATGATGATTTCGCTGCAGCGCGGAAGTCTAACTCGCAAAAATTTGAGTAAAAGGTATATACTATAATTATTGTGTAATGTCGTTATACGTGAATATAGTGCTAATTGTTATACGGATATATTATATATATATAAATTGAATATCGGTAAGAGCTTAATTTAAGCATGGATACTGTGGTTAATTTTGTTTCAACTGGAACTACAGGTATGTCGTAAGCTAGGGTGAAACGGACCAAGCTTGGTCGTATAGCTGCCATATATAATACCTATAATAGGGTTTGTGTTGATGTATATACCACAATAAAATCTCAGGAACCCGTGAAGCCTTATGATGCTGGTGTGATAATAGTTACGGAATACCATCTATTACGTGTGTCCAAGGTTTTTTTGGGTGCACAGGTTGGTCTTGACCCAAATATTTTTACTTGTACCCAAAAAATTTTTGCTGGACACAGGGCAGTTTCGACTTCGGAGACATAGGATCAGCTAATAAATTCTATTACAAAGTATCGGCTTTCAGCCGTTTCTACTTACATCTGTATATAGTCATGTTGGATTCTATATTATCATACCGCTGTATTCAACCATACAATGTACCGATAACCTTACACAAGCCTCTGTAAAGCAGAAAAAGCAATATATAAACAAAGAACTGAAGACAGACTATATTCCGGAGATCGGGATTTCTGTCTAATTCCACTGAAAACCACTGCCTTTATGCCTTGGAATATTTATGATTGACTCTAGATAAAACTATCGTATTCGGTGTAACGAAAAACCTAACATATACCATTCTTGATAACATGCACACAAGACATAACCAAACATATAAAAGATCACCGAAAGACCTATATATACAAATTGTTCTTGGTGCTCTACTCGCAATACATAACTAAATAGCCGAAGACAAATTGCCGTTTTAGAAATCGGACTCATCGACCGTAAAATTCCGAAAACCCCTGAAATGATATGTTGTGGTGAAGTTAGACTCTAGGTTATAAAACTTGCGCACTCAGCTTGATTTATAATTTTAAACACACTCGTTTGAAGTCACAGCAGATAATAACATGTTGAAATTTGAAAGATCTGTATTACTGAATAAAAGGTGAACGAACCATATCTAGTTGGACGGCGAATAACGAGAATGCTCCCACGAAATGTGTTGTCCAGCAAGGCTGTAGATCTTGGTGAGCTGATTCCTAATAGTGGTCTCCGTTGCGACATTTATGTCACGACTCACGAGATATGGGATGTGAAGCACTGTATGGCCAGACTTGACAGAGAATTCTTAAAAACAAGTTTTTGGCATTTTGGCACGAAAAATGAGGTCACAGCTCATACCGTTCAAGTAAACGGCACTTTATAAGCATCACTTTTGCTATGGCACAAAAATTGTTGAAATCCATCAATCCGAAAATGAGTTATAACTGACAACCATAGATAAAAAGAAATTTTCAGGGTCTTTTGCCATAGCGCTATCGGTGGAAACTCTTCTCGTTTCGCTCATTACATTTTTACCATGGATGGTTACAACAATAACAAACTACCCTCATCATTAATTTCGAATAATTTAGCTTTTCTTTAAAACTCCAAGATTCATAAATGCGTCGGACATCTCTCGGAATACTGCACTAATGCAGGAGGCTACGACGACGTCCTCGCTATAGTCCATGTTTCTGAGACTCTGATCAGTATGATGGAAAGTGTTTGCAACACGAAATCAACACCAACACTGACACCATCAACAGCCACTGCAGCGTCATCAGCGGTGCCATAACAGCATCATCAACGGCGGTGGCCGCAACTACGTCAAAATTTTCAGCGTCTGCGTCCACAAAGTATTTCATATGGCTCGTCGACCAGGCCCATCGCAGTCAACGGGATCTTCATTTCTGTTCTAGCGAATCGTCGTTAATGCTATGCTGATCCTAATTACGTCTTGCCCCAAACATCAAGACTTCGTAATAAGTGTCGTCGACGCTAACCGACCCAGCAGAGGAAACTAACAGCAAAACTGCACGAGCAGTTACGTCAATGCCCGACGCTGAGGAGTCTATCTTCCAAGGTTTTCAGAAAGTAGAGTAATATAGTGGAGATTGTGCGTTGCAAGTGTGAAAGCTTTTAAATTCTGTCTGTGTGTGTGATCGGCCATAACTCAGGAACGAATTAACCGATTTTCATGATCTTAGGCTCATTCGAACCGCCATAGTGGATTTACCGTGTACATCCGCGAGAGTTTTGTGATTTGGGGTGTGGTTCCGGGTTTCACGGTCAAAATAGGGCTTTTTAACCCATTTTAGTACCTTTCACGGAAGCAATGTTATTTTTACCTAAGCTTTCGAAGTTTTTTCTCTGGTTGTTTTGATTTCACAGTAAATGATAAGTGCCGATACTAATTTTTTGTTTATCGATTAAGGCTCCGATTCTGGAGATATGGGGTTTGAGGTACGGGGTACGGCGACACCATGGTTCCTCGATCTGACGTCCTGGGCTGCTGAAAATTTCACTTGGGGTTTTCGGCATGGGAAACTCATTGCTAGTGTTGGTTTTGCTGTGCGACATATGGTTCCATGGGTACGGAGCTACGGCGCCCTCATGGTGCGGGGTCAAAATGAGGGTTAACTTTCGAATTTCTTTCTCTGGATGGTTTTATTTCATAGTAAAATGATAAATGCCGATGCGCATTTTAGTTTTTCGATTAAGGCCCCTGTTCTGGAGTCATGGGGTTTGAGCGATGGCACCCTCGTGGTTCCTCGACCCAAAATTCTAAAATTTGTTCTGATTTCCTGGTGGTTGAAAAGTTTCACATAGGGGTTTTCGGGCATAGGCAACTCATTGTTGGTGTTGGTTTTGCTCTGCGACTTATACTTCCATCGGTACGGGGGCATGGCACTCTCCTGGTTCCTCGACCCAAACTGCCTAATTCTATTGTGACGTCCTGGGAGGCTGATAGATTGCACTTGGGGTGTTTTCGGGCATGGGAAACTTATTGCCGGTGTTAATTTTGTTCTAACTTGTGCGGTATTGTGTAATATCCACATGTGGCATATATCGACGTATGCTATCGAGAGCTGATTGGCTGTGCCGCAAAAGGCGTAAGTGTACCTACGTTTTGCAATCCCGATAGAGTTACTAGTGAATATTGAACTTCCGACGCACAATTTAGCACCTGACGCGGCTGCAATAGAATCGAAAAAATATGAGGCGACGAACTAAAAACATCAAAAATTGGAAGCGAAACATGTTTTCTTCCGCCTGCTAGTTCCAGGAATAAACTTGCAAAACTAAGCTGGCAGTTTTTGGGATCAATCTTCATGGAAAACTTGGTAACAAATCCTGCCGCTTCAATTGCAGTGAAAACATTGACCACGAGGGTAGAACTTGTAGTTTTTAAAGACTTTTTTACCTTAAGTTCGAATGCCAAGCAAATGTTTCTTTACAGCTGCCGCGATATTGCCGCAAAAAAAGGAGCTAAAAAGCAATTAGCAGCCAGCTGGAAAGATATAGCTACTGTGTCAAGAGCTCAACGGCACATTTATTGAAGTGCAGTGCGTTTCTGAAGAATTTTACCTTCGCCAAATTTGGTTCTATAACTGATGGGTTCCTTGTGGTTTGTATAGTATGCGCCGGCGGCGTCAGTCTACGTGAACGCGCCTTGGGCGATAGAGCAGAGAGATCGGCTCATCAGTGTTGGCTCTGACCTACCAGTACCTACAAAACTCTGGTGGCATGGCCTGAATCTTGTAAGGGTCAAAATGTAAACTTCTTCATCATTGTTTTGTGGCATTATATACGTGTTCGAAACGGGGCGTTTTACGGTGATTGACCATAATTTCCCTGCTTTGGGTCACTCGTCCTAGACAGTGAGATTTTGGACAAATATAAAAAACTTTGAGAAATAGAGAACGTCTACACGCCTAGTCAGTATCACATGCTTATTAGAAAAACGGTACTCAAAACCCCACTCGAAGTTACGGTCGGCGCGTAGTCAATGTTGGATTTCGCGAAGTTGGCGTACGTCCTCGTGCTTGTTTGCCGGGCTAACAACACTGATAAGTAACCAATTTCGTTTAGAAAGATCCCGTGGTTGCTTGTCGTACAGTCCTGAGGTTACCAATACAAGACGTGTTTCGATGATGACAATCCTTGAACGGTGGTCGATAAACTACACCGAAGAAAATCCGCACTGGCAGAGATTGATCTAACTTCTGTACTGAACCGCGGTGGGCCATCAAGAAAATGTCTTTTGACATCCAACGACAACTTCGGTACATTCCACGGGTACATCAGACATTCTACAAGTAGCTGATGTGCAAAGTTGATGATAACGACGACGCGTTGCGATTATATCTCAGATGACTAATGCTTTTCAATTTTGTATTCAAACTGCGGCTTTTCTTGTAAAAAATTTATATTTGTAGCACTTTGGCATTTCACCTCATGTATTTATTTCTGTGGGACAGGCTGCTAAGTGACTTTGGGACTTCACTAGGGATGTACTGGGGCAACAAATTTAGCCCTGAGCCGGGGCATCGTCGAAGCCCCGGTAAAAGTAAAATTAAATGCCGGGTTTACTGTTTCAGAAAAAAATAATTTTGGTACCAAATTAGTAGAACAGATAAACAATCTGGAGCTTTAGCTGAAGATATAATGCTTGCTTTTAACTAGGACAGTGCAAATTCCACATTACTTTCCTAAAACTGTGAAATTGTTTTAATTCATGACACAATATGGCACATTGTTCAATTTATTTTTACGTGAAATCTTGAAGAATAGTAATTAAACAATGATTTGGTTATTGGTATATTTGCATACATACCGACGATGCATAAACGCCAGTGGGGTGGAACCCCCCTTGAGGGGGTAACCCCGGTAGCCTGCTAAATTATGTGCGAGGGTCGGTACGGTAGTGAGGACCTTTTTTGGTCGCCAGCGTCAAATTTTCGCCATGAGAATATAGTTATATATCAGGACCATTAATGTCACTTAGCATCTTGTTGGATGATCATTAAGATACTTAGCACCTTGTTATTAATATTGTTGATTTTGATGTTATATTTTGCAGATACAACACCATAATCTCGGCACCTTATGAGAAGAGATCGTATTGCAGTTCTTGTCGTATGCTAATTCTCGATTTGGAAAGGGATACCACGCACAGGGATCATGATACTTTTGATCACGTGACGAATTATCTGTTGCGAAATCCGTCCCGGCTACTTATGCCTTTGACTAACAAATCTGGCGAGTCCGTTAGTAAATTTTTTATTTGAAGTATACTCATGGAGATAGTAAATTTTTTATTTTAAGTATGCTCATGTAGATTCCCTGTGCTTGATACCCCGACGAAGCAGGCGTTATGGTATTATTGATATAGCATTACAGAGCAGTTCAAACAGCGCACCTGCGGTATCATGATATTGACGGACGTTTGATCTTACTGGTTTGTAGCTATTATTTGGTTGTATTTTCGGTATATATGTAACTGTCATCCACGTGACGCTCCCCGTCGCTTGATCGTAGCATTTAGCATTTTAACGGCTGAATTCTTCAATACAATTTGACACATTCAGTAGTGCTACTAAGTTTGTGAATAATTATTTTGACCGTTCGCCATGCAAATTTTTATAGTAAAAACAATTGATGAGTTGCAACACAAAATAATGCATGTTTTGGGCTGTTGTGAAAAAAGAATTTGGACCTGGATCATAATATTATTGACACTTGGGGTAATCGGATTTTGATGAGGTGATGGCTGAGAATGAGCCCGATATATATTTTGACTTACCTATTACGGCAATTGTCATTTTGTTATAATTCTTCTACGACTATTTTTGTCTGTACTGCAAATTGCATCGGCACAATACAAGCATTTAACATGTTGCAACTGGGTATTATTTGAATCCGAGTTATAAATACCTTCCCATATACTAAGGGGTTGTCTCTGTTATTAAGAGTTCCATTCGTGCTAGTCTTGCGATGAAATTAGTTTTAATTTTCCACAAAATTAATAAAGCGTATATTTTGTTTTCCCAAAATAATCGAGCGTCTTCATAGATTTTTATCTTTACATGGCCGAACTGCGCTGGTAGCAATTTATCTAAGTTTCAGCGGTTTTGCTATGTAATGCAAAAAAATGGAATACAGAAGCAACAATAGCAACTACGTCACTTAAGTCGTGACTATTAATATTCTATGCGAAGCCGCATAAAATTCGCCGGTTGTACCAATGTTAGGTAGTGTTTCGTATCGCTTAACAACGCTTCTTGGTGAAAGAATAATACAATTGGTTAGCAAATAATCAGAGCAATGCTGGATGCTGCAAACATACTGAGTAAAATTATACATTCGCTTTGTACAAAGATAATGGTTGATTTTGTACCTGTGGTAATTTTTCATGTAAAACGTAGTTATTTATAATTTCTAAACATAGAAATGAATAACTAATCGAATTATATGTCCAGATATTCGTAGGTCGGTATTGTTGTATATTTTTTGGCTCATCGCGCCATCATTGCACGAATCAATGATTATTCATTCATTATTATGGCATGTGCTATAATTTTAGCAATATTGGTTTTCGGATGCGGCAATTGAATTTCTGTGTTCAATTCCAACAACTTCTTTGCCGTTTGATGCTGTACTATGTGTGGGCGCGCCGAGGTTTGTGAACAGATGTGTTTGAGCTTTAGTTCTTTGTGCGCCCCAGCTTCATTGGGCGCGATTTACTTACTGTGTTCAATGTCGCTATATGGTCAGGGACAGAATAATTAACTGAATGCACATTTGCCTGTAACTGCGTTTGAATACATGCATAGTCCGTTATGTCAGCACATACACACACATGGAATTGCGTGATAATGCGCACGTGTTCAGACGCGTTTGCTTGCATGCGCGTGAGTTTTTGTTGCATTTAATTGTGTCGGTGACTGAACAAGCAAAACTACTCACTCAATATTGTATAATTGCCAGATCTTTTCTACTATATTATGAAAACGTATTCTTCAATTTTAGCAGCAATTCGTATCCGAAATTATGTAATAGGTTATAGATTTTCTTGTTAATGATACGCATATTTTTGTACTAATAGAAATATTTAGATGTAAAGCGAAATGCTAAATGTTTTTTCTGGTTTACAGATTGTTAACCGTTGCAATTTGCTACGAACATTTGCCTTGTTCATTGGCTCACAAAGAATTTGGGGGTATTGAAACGAAGCTCACGTTTCAGGTGTGAGGAGAGGGGTCAAAATCTGTATCAACAAATCCTGCAGAAAAATCTTAGCGAATTTTCCTCTAAAGTGTTTCTTTTCATCTTTCTGTGCACGATATGTTCCAATTCTGCATCACAAAGAGCACGTATTTATGTAAATTCTGTGTCGAATTTATTGCTAACATTACGAAAGAGGGTTCTGAGAAAATTTGGACGCTGGACATAGAAACGGGGAATTAAGTGGTGGCAAGGAATTTCGGGAGGCACTCACACTATTAGACGTGAACACCACAGTTTTTCACCCTGTGCATTTTAGATTACAGCTTCTGTTTCAATTAATTTTGTCTTATTTTGTGGATATCGCAATATTCTGTTACTTGTGTTTGACACATTGATGATTAAATTGTGTATGAACCAGTAGCTGTTGTCTTCAAAGGTACTGTGTAGCCATTTTTCGTATTTACCAATTTATTCCATAATTAACGCGGAAACTACTGCAAGATATGCCCACGAATATGGTCAAAATGAAAAGTCGTTTTTATTTGGGGTGTCCAACACGATTGGGTTTGACTTTCGTTGATTTTAAACGAGTCGATAGCAGATGGCTTTCTCGGGGAAATGTTTCAAATTCTGATTCGAATGACTTTGACCCAAATTAATTTGGCGCCGAAAAACTCATTTCAATTCGGACTGTTTGTGTGTTTTGAAAATGTGATTTGTTTTAAACTTTCATCGAGAAAATAGATTAAATGTATATAATCCGACAAGTATTACAAATTTGTCCCATTTTAAGAGTCAAGTACAAACCGGAAACTAATGTTCGGCGGCTCACCTCAAGCCCGAATTAAAGCGACATTATGCGGCAAATGAATTTGGGGCAAACTCATTCGGGTTCGGCAGGTATAAAACGACATTTCTCTGAGCAAGCCGATTTAAATAGACTCGTTTTAAATCGGGAAAAGTTAAGCCCCAACGGGTATGACATCCCAAATCAAGATGGCTTTTAAATTTAGCCATCTTTCTGGGACATTTTGCAGTAGTTCTCGCATAAGTTTTCGGCCTAGCTACAATATGATTATTTTCGTCTCTTTGATTTTATAAATAATTTTTGTTAAAACGACAAATAATTATTATATGTCAAAAACTATTGTAAAGTCCGAATGAGTCTCTGGTTGTAATTAACGTAGTAACATTGACACATGTGCTATTATTGACAGGATTACGGGGTAGTGGGTGAAACGGAGCCAGCGACGAATGGAATTTTCCTCATATAGCTTTGTCAGCGGCAAAACACGTAAAAATTTCTTTTTTGTCCGTTTTTTGAGATCATAAGTCATCGCCAGATGGATGAATCTTCACAATTTGTTTATTTGATCTCATTTATTTTTATTTGATCTTCACAAATTTATTAAGTCCAGTCTATTTGTGCACTTACATTAGACCATAAGCGCGCCGACCAGTATTCCGGGTCAAAATGGGGGTCAGGTGTCACTTTTTTGAAATTTGACCATCCGGCCAACTTTCCACCTGTATATCGCTATAGATGCATCGGAGCGAAAAACGGAGACTACCAAATCATCTCAACGAGAGCTACAACTTTGCTGTTATGCGTTTTTGTCAGGGATGCCCTTTTTGAGCTATAATTTGTTCATTGGAAGGAGAAATGAAGAGCTCTTCTGCTTTGATATAAGATGATAATGGTCGCAGTATTATCGTTGAAGTATTGCCGGTCTACATCTGCTATCGTGGAACTTTAAGCAGGCTTAGGGGCGTAAAATCGTCAATAATAGCAGAGTAGCCACGCTCGCTCCGTTTCTTCTTGCTTTGCTATTTACTAATACATTCTGTGTTACAGAAATAATAAATTGTCAAATACTAATAGCTTTGACTTCTGTCGTTGGACGCTATTAAGGCTATATTGAATTGTCTTGTCATATAGTTCATAGAATATCAACGGTGATTGTCATGAAACCGTCGATAAGTGCAACAAGATTCGATACTTAAATAGTGAACTAACGTCCTGGCTGTTTTGAGAAACAGATAATTCGTAACGGCAACTTTGTAGATGGCTATTAACAGGGCCCAAAATTATATCACGCCTTGTTTGTGATTTCATGATCGGTCTTTAGAATCACGGATTATATCAATGTTATCATTGAAATGTGTATTTTGGTGCCTCATAATGTGTCATTATAATCCTACCGTATGATTTTATGACACTATTTTCTATGTTTCCGTTTAGAATATATGAACATTTGCGTTCAACAAGGAAGGTAACGAAACTCAAAAGTTTTCTGCTTGATTACGATTATAGATTTGTAAGTTTGGTTTCTTCTAATCACAAAGTGATTCTGCTGCTTTATGAGTCATAGTAGAGTCATGGCCAGAAATAAGTGCAAAATAATCGATTTTGATTAAACGGAATTTCGGTCGATTTCGATTTTACGCAATTAAATAAATTTCAGTTTATTAAAACTTCAGTTAAACGAAATTTCGCTCGATTGCGATTTAATGAAATTTCAGTCGTTTTCGATGGCACTTATTTTGTCCGCGAATGTAACTTTAATCTTTTATTTTCTATTTAAATTATATCGAATTTTAAAGTATGATGATTCATTTATATACATGGTTTTAGTTTCAGTTAGTGCACTTACTTTCGTGGATTACGCACATTTGAATCTGCAATCCATCAGGAATCTTCGACTTTATTCGTGCATTTAATTAATTTAAAAAGCCGCGGTATTTATGAATCTCAGTGCCAGTACTAAACTCAAATTGTCTTAAATATAGACTATTTTCTGTTAATTTGTTTAGCCGTGCTACGGCTTTTCATATGTGTAACTTTTATAGATAAAAGTCATTGTCTAAACGATGGCATTTAAAATGGTTAGTGTCAATTCTACCATGAATTTTTTCAATACTGCCAGCGATGATAAATATATGTTGAAGAAATGGTTGTCATGCTTTACTATTTCACGCAAGTTTAAACCCAATTGGATTCCAACTAGTTTGACAGTTTTCCATCTATTGCTTAGGTATAAACTATACTCTTTTAACCTATAATTATTGGATGTTTCAGATACTCTGTAAACACGCTTCTCAGGTATTGAATGTTTAGCAGTTTAGGTGGACTGACAACACAGCTTTCATGTTGCTTTGACAGGTTATATAATTTATTATGTTGTTAGTCGCTAGTTTGGTGTAAAATGGCTTGTTGTTAATAGCGTTCTATTATTTTATTTAGGCCGGGTTTTGGACGGTTTCTCAGTATGCTCAATACAATATGTTCACGCATTATTTCTACGACGCGGGCGAACAAAAAGCATATCGTCGGTTTTTGGCACGAAGCCAAAATTTGTTTGTATTTGTGGATCCGCCATTTGGAGGATTAGTGCACGCTTTGTCACAGTCGATGAATAAAATTAAGCTGGATTTTTACAAAGCCAGAGGGTTATTTTTAAGAATGTTTATCTTTTTACCGACTGATTTGGTAATAATAATTTTGTTGTAAAATAACGTAATTCATATTCAGGTTTTATAGGACCAACAATTTCATATAAGTAAAATCTTCATAATAATGTTTTGCGTAGCAGTTTGCGACCTATATGTAATATTACTGCAATTAATAATATTGTATTTTAATACTTTTGCACTTAGAAGATACCAATTTGAGCCTTTATTGAGAGTTGTGACGTGTTTGCTAACGCACAACAACCATCTGTCAGACGATACCTATATTTTATCTTAGTTAACCGTATACTTGCTTTGCCATTTGTTTTTAGGAAAGACAGTCGTGCAATTTGCAAATTCATGTGGGTTTATCCTTATTTTATGGAACACCGTATCAAAACTGCTAGTGGATTAGCGATGTCTGATTACAAGGTAAGATTAAACAGTTGTGGCATAAAATTTACTGAGCGTGAAGATATTTTTTGTATTGTAAGTTAAGCAGATATGTGTAATAATGCCGCCTATCATTTGGGATCACGAAATTGAATAGGTTGAAGAAATGCGGTTGGTTTAAGCTATTCATATTGCTGCGATTCAACCGTAGTCTTTTGGCTTTTTTGTAATATCTATATATGCATATTTGTCCCGTTTTAGGTCGATTATATCAATCACCCGCTGTATCGCGCAGGGAAAGCTACGAAACAGTCGCCGATACGTTTATTTACAGACATCCCATTGTTGGAACTTAAGCTGCCTCAACCTGGATACAGGTTAGTTTAGTGTTGCAGTCTTTCATTTGTTGGGAGAAACTCAGTCATCAACACTGTCTGTTTCATATTGTAACAATTTATTTAGCATCAACACATTTCCATATAATTATTATACCATCGAAGTGCTGGTTAAGCAGAAATCTCGTTGCTGAATAAATATATAAGTTAAGGCTACATCTTGGTCGACGTAAATCAGCGAAACACAACTACGGAGCATCTGAATAATCATAGCGATATAAAACCGTGCGACAGTTCCAGCCACCCGTAGAACTTTAACCAAATACTGCCTCTGCTGTCGTGCTTGCATCTAATTAATGCTGTTTAAAACAATGAAACCAACGTATTTGAAAGACTAAATAATCTTGCAAACCCATCTTTATCACACAACAAGCACGGCACTATCAAAATATTTTGAAAATTTTACTTTTTGGCTTGAAAGCAGCTTCTCTGGAAAAATGTAATTCTTCGTAAGAGTATTCGAACAATGTATAACTGCAAAATAATAGCTCTTGGTGTATTTGAGAGGATTCGTGAAAGTATTTTGGCAACAGTTATAGCCTAAAATGTAACTGCACCCCAAATGGCCAATGTCACACATCTAATTCGTGTCGGTTTTTTTGAGGATTTGAGTAGGAAAACTTTTGAGCAATGCAAACAAAGCTAGGCGCACAACCATATTGTATTAAAACACGTCGAATACAAAATTTGGTAAAACCTATCGTTCAGTTAAATAGATTTTGCTCGGCGGACAAAAATGAAAAAAGTTTTTCGCAATTACTGTGTTCTGTTTGAAGAAACATAGGAAACTACCCTAGCTTCGTGTAAACGATACTGTTGTTTTGCAGGTTTTGCAAAGAGTGTCAGAAATTCGTTTCTCTCGAAAATAGGCACTGCCGACAGTGTAATGATTGTACTTCCAAAGTTAGTTTTTATCATTTTAATCTAACTTGTTGAATTCTGAGGGAGTGATTAGTGAAACCAGCGAAGCAAAGATTTTTACTATCCGTTCAGTGGTGAAATTTGACAATGTCCGTTGTTATAGTTTTTTATGGTAACACACATAACTCAACTTTGAGGGCGGATTGAATCGCGCGATATTTCATTTGAAAGCTTGAAGTTTCTATTTGTGCTTTTAGTTAGGCGCGAATACCGATTCTAACATCAACCCAGAAAATCGGGTTAAATGGGCTCTGGTTGGGTTCCAAAGTGCTCCAAAAATGACATTAATTATAACTTAACAAGCGATGTAGATATCCGAGTGAAATTTGGCTTTTTGTAGAGCAAATAAAGCTTATATATACGACGCTCTTCTCTTAAATGCAGGATTTGGGGCAAGAGGGGTTTTACAGTGGGTCCATGAGACCCAAAATTCACGAACATGGTAATATCTACACAACCGCTTAAGCTGTATGAATTGTAGTCTCATTTTTCAGAACAATTTATTTTCTATGTTGCAGGGTTGGGTCAAACGTTTTTTCTGTAGGCACATGGGCCCCAAAATACACGAAAATGGTAATATGCCCGCAACCTCTCGAGCTATATAGGTGTTTTTGGTCTCATTTTGTAGAGTAGTTAGTGGTTCATTTTGTAATTTGATGCTCGATATAGCTGGGTACATCTTTGCAAATTATATATTCAACACACAGAAAGCATAGTCTTGGCGATAGGACAAGGTACTAGTATTGTTTACTACATTGTTGTTCTTGTTTTTCGCTTCCTTGCCCCATTTAGCACAAACTATTTTTATTAATCTAAACCTGTGGATAGTAATTTCTGTTATTTATTAATTTATAGACTGCCCTGCTCCACAACAAAATCTGGCTACCATTGGCGGGAATTTCCATAGTACATGTGGAAATGAGATACCGGTTGAGATATAGCTTTCGGCTCTGGGTTCAGTCCTGCATTAGCTACTGTAGAGTATGATGATAATACAACCGAATATGTCCCGTGTAACATTATTTTACAGATAGCTGAAGAAATATGGTGTAATTAAAAGGCAAAAATACGTTTTACAGCTGACTAGAGAGTATGAAATATAATATCCTTTAACATTACGTTTTGCAGCAGTAGTTGTGTTAAGGTTAGTACATTGACGTTGTAACTCCAATTTATGAAAACGTTGTGTATGCTACTTAGGCTGGGACATAGCATTTTGTAGAGTGACTCGTGTGCACACGCTCTTGGTTGTCAAACTTCGTCGGTAAAGAACAAAACAATTAAGTTTCGATCGTTTTTCAGTGTACCGCTCAGTTTCACTGTCATTTAATCAACACAAGCAGCACTCCTAGGCTGGACATGTATCATGGAAGTGCGCAGCTGATTTCTTAGACTGATCGGGGGTGAGCTAGGCAAAGGCGTGTGTATCCTGGAGAGGTGTTTGCATCGGGGACAATATAAATTTATCTGGTACCGCAAAATGCTATACTATGACAGCTAAGACACTTCGGTCTTACTTCGTCTGTGCAATGTAAACAGACAGCATTATCAGACATTGAGACGATTAAACACCTATGATATACATACAGCATTCTATAGTGGCCGTGTGGCGTAGTGATCATCACCGGGTCTCTTGAGTGATGTCGCGTATTCGAACCCATGCGCCGCATATTCTCCTTATGCAAGAGACTAACTTGAAGTTGCTCCAGGGTACTCATGTGTAAAATAGTATGAGCTTGCTCGTAAAGTATTCAGAGTACGGTGGCGAAACTCACTTGCCTTCGCAACTTGTACTTCGGGAACGCTGGAAACGTCAGATCGTTACCCTCATCTCAGTGTAACTTGCTTGGTATCTTGTTAATGCATTATATATAAAGCAAGAACATACTACTAGTATTCGCCAGAACTTACTGTCGGATTTCGTGCTACCGAGCAGTGTTATGTTTCCAGGAGCGGGGGCTAGAAAATGTCATTTATGGCGGGTAGCGCACATATCACTTAACCATGTGTCGTAGGTATGTCCAAGCAAATTGCCTTTAGGCATGAAACTTTGCCTAGCACAGCCTGTGATATTATGTCCATGAAGTGGCTTGAAATACGGCTCACAGTCTTGTAAGCAAGCTTAGTTAGGTTTCGAGGACACGACGGGAGCTTTAGTAATCGTAATTTTTCCGAAGATGTTGCAAAAGTCCGCATATAAATATATATTATTAGTATGCTACTTTAGGATGGACAAACATATAAACACTGCACTCTCTGTCGCCGATGCACGAAACCATCGTATGCTCATTGTCGCAAATGCAAAAGATGTCATATTACTGACGCACAATGTAATGCATCAAACATCCGAAAATGCAGTATTTGTTCAAGTACTGACCATCTGCGCCAAAACTGTACATCGTAAGCTGCATTTTAGTTAATTTAAGCATCCGTTGGGTCTGGAGTTTTTAGCCGACCATGTGATTTTTACACAACTGTAATGTTTATTACAGTTATTAGACGATATAGATTTTGTTGAACTTTAAGTAAAGTCAAAGAAAATATATGCCAAATCTTATGCGATTGATTTTCTCACCCTTATTCAAAATTGTCCTTTCTTTAACGGTTTTTCTGATAAGCAGTAACTTGTTGCAGAAACGGTGTATTAAGTACGGCTAGTTACTACAATATTTTACTTTGCTGTCGAGACTGGCATAATACGTCACAAACGTTACAATACAGAAAAATTTATCGGCGTACGTTATCTGTATGGAATTTATCATGTACATTGCCCTTTCAGTTGAGACCTGTCATTGAGGTGAGTCAAAAATATTTTGATATGCAGATGAGCGTTTAGTGTAGTATTTTTAACCGCTATGCTCCGTGTATTATATTCTAATGCATGACACCAATGGTCGTTTTCAAAACATGATACGAGAAAATCTATTCATTTTAATAAATTATTTTGCCGCAAGATTAAGTTATTCTGTTTCTGGGTTACCGTAGTAATGCGCAAAGAATTATTACAGCAACTAATATACCTCAGAAACGAATAGTTGCCATCCGTAATTTTTTACCATTACTTGCGTTTAACTAACGATACATTTATGTCATTATATTGTGAAATTGTTGATTCGTGTGTCTAATTTTCCAAGAGCAGAGATTAAAAAAGCCCATATTTGAGTCAAAATCGGGTCGAATTTTGTTATTTTCGTCTATAACGTGGTAACCGTTAAAGTAATGTAACAATTTTCACAGCAGAGATGACATGGTATATTGCACCCGCAAGCATATGTAGTCAGTAACCTTTTGGCAAAAATGATTTATAGGGCAATAACAACCAATTGTGTGTCAAAATCATCGTAGTTCTGATGGGTTCACACCACCATTCTTCAGATTCATGGAATTGCCACAAACGGGATTTAATAGAAAAACGAAAAAAAAACGGGAAATCGCTAAGAAAATGGGGACGTTATCTTCGAACTCTGGAAAAACTATTGTGTATCGTGTATCCGTATGTAACAGATCCTTACGGATCGTTACGAGGTGGATAATCCTGACCACAGCCTAATGGCAAACTTTTATCGAAAACCCATAATCTTGACCACACCCCAATGGTCAACATTTTTTCGAACACAAATAATCCTGACCACACCCCAATGGTTAACATTTTTTTTGGAATAAAAAATAAATCTGACCACAGTGCAATCAATGGTCAACATTTTTTCGACCACCAATAATTATGTCCACAGTATAATGGACAACATTTTTCCGAGTACCAAAAAATCCCGTCCACAGTATAATGGACAACATTTTCCCGAGTACCAAAAAATCCTGTCCACAGTGTGATGGACAACATTTTTCCGAAGACAAAAAAATCCTGTCCATAGTGTGATGGTCAACATTTAGTCAAGTTCCCCAATAATCGTGACCACGTGTATAGTGGTCAGCATTTCCGAATTCCGTCACCAGTTTCTCCCCAGCCTGGAACACCCGACGGGAATAGCCCAAAAGGGTACGGAACCCACCCTCGCCCCACAGTGCGTACATTTATGTAAGAAGAATCAACTGATCGCAAGCAAATATATATAAACTGAGTTTCTCTATATACACCCATCGACCATGAAGCCCTGTTGTCACCTCATATATAGGTTGCCCAACTGGCACAAATCATGAACTACCGTATATATGTAAACTAGCAATCGAAATAACTCGCAAGAGCAATAAGGTTATGTAAGTACATAATTACAGCAAATCAGAAAGTATCAGGTATATACGTAGGTAATTGGAACAGAACCGGAATCAAGGTATATACGGACGTAATTGGGACAAACTCAATTGCGCAATATTTCGATATATAGGTGAACGGAATAGTCAGATTCAAAGAGTCCCGCTATGCAACCACCTCGTATTTTCAGTATTTCGGCCTGCACCGCCGACGTCGCTTTTGATCGAAATGGGTGTCGTTATTGCTAGTTCGGAAAGGGATAATCGTCAAGGAATCGCGACCATATACACAGATAACTATATACATACTTATCGTAGTGCCCCGTTGGCACGCCTTGGCATATATTGGCATTTGCATGATTTTTGCTGTACCATTGGCCATAAAGACACGTTTTGGTATATATATTATCGTAATCGCATCGTATGAATGTGTACCGCGGAATCGATGTCGTTGATTATCTGTATTTTCAGGCACATAATCCATCAAATCGATTGGGATATAAAGTGCTAACCAGTCATACGTATATAGAATTGTCGTAGTTATTCGTACCGTTCGTTGTATAGTATGCGACCATAAAAGCGCCGCCCTATTGTTGTCATTATATACCGTTCAGTGATCATTTTGTGCTATGATTGTACTATTGGATTTGACTGGTCAGGCCATAAAAGCGCCTGTGTTTGGCCAGAAATTTATGTACTCTGTTTGTCGTACCCTGTTGTAATTTCTGTAACTTTCAGGTTGGAAGTACGGCTCGTAGAGCGTAACGTTATTGGCATGATTTTAGAAGAAATTTTAGGGATTTTTCATGCGTGTAAATTGACGTTTTATAGGTACAGACCGTGCGTATGGCGAGCCCTTGCCATACGCGATTTCGTAGGAATTTTAGGCATACCACTCTCCCCGCCTAACCCGGTATACGAATCTACGTAGGAATTGCCCTACCCCGAATGGTAGGATCACGAAATTTGTTACAAATCGTTACTTGAAATGTGACGAGGAGCCGTCACGACCGTCCTCATGAATGAGGACCACAAAAATGTGGCTGTTCGCTCGAAAGCGAACAGCAATTGGGCAAATTATCTGAAAATTATAAGTTCAACGACAAATTATAAAGTTTACCAGTGCTCGCTACACTGGTAATTTGTGAGGATAAACGAAATATTATTCACCAGCGTTCAATCTCGCTGGTTAAGATAAGAAATAAAAGGTAGAAATTTAGGAAAATTTGTTACCGAAAATACCGGCTCCGGTCCATAACTCTGGAACCGTTGGGAAATCATATTGTACTTAATATTTCTTATAGATAATTTTACGGTCTTTCGAACGAGACCGGTTTCGTGGAAATCCGACTTGGATCCACGGACTTATGAGCGAATATGTAGGTACGCGAATTGGTAAAACACCCTTAATCCAATAACTCAACGAAAGTTAGTCGTAAAAGTATATATGTGGTACCGTTGGAATCCCCAGACCCGAGGCTTTAATTTGAGTTCGGACGGGTCTCGCTGCGCCCACTTTTGGGTACCCCATAAGAATATTTTAAAATAACGCCCCGACCGGCGTGTCGCCCCTCATTGGATTCCCCGTATCGAGACTAATCCAAAGATATATAAAACACCCCAGAAAAGTATACCCCGAACCCAGGGGAACCGTTTAAAACACCCTCATTTTGAATATTTTGGCATGGACCCTCCCCCAAGATTCAATTTTCCCTCCCCTGTAGACCGAAAACGGTCCTGTCACATATCATTTTAACCGGACGGACATTCTGAGTCCGAATCCGGGTGTGGTTTGCACACTGGCCATTGCCAGGAACCCCCGCCCTCTTTTTACCCTTTGCCTTCGTTTTTCTTTCCTTTTGTTTACATAAGCCAAGTCTCTGCTGAGTCCACCTTTTCAAAATAAAATTAATACTTTCTTTTAATCAACAGCTAGGTTAATATTAAATTAACAGAGACGGTTGATGTTTCAGAACAGCATACTCTCATTAGATGTTTGTAGAATTAGCTGAATAAACAACACCAGTTACAATTGCGGCCGACAGTTCATATTAAATTATTAGTTTATATGAAAGTTTAGGACTAATATTAAAGTTTCTAAGGTCCTTATAATCAAGCAAATATTAATATTGTCCGGACGCACTAAGCTAGAGCGTTACTAAACGTCCACCTCTGTTTGCCGACCGTATAAAATTTGCAGCATCAAGCATATAAATATGAAACGTTTTCGCCGACACGGGTTTGATACGTGTTGTATATGACAGTTTAGAAGAGTCGTCTATCGGTGAATGGCCTACGCGAGCTTCATAGCTCTTTATTTGATTTGATGTAGCTGGTGCCACTGACTATTACACCGGCCGGACGAATGCAACTGTATACAGCTGGAATTAAGCTAAATTTAGCTTAGTTTTGAAAGCCACTCGTGCTTGAGCAAATAAAATTTGCTAAGATAATGCCTGCGACATTAATTTCATATTCGCCTGTGTATAAGTTTATATAATGCTGGAAGCCAACATCAAAGTCGTGGAGAGTTTCTTATTAAATAAATATATTGTCAAAGCTGACTGATATACTTTGTATGAGATTGATTGGGAGGTTAGTACCTGTGGTTGGCATCTGAACTGTGCTGAATATAGCAGTATTAAAGTTGCACACACGACGCTC